>OZ030018.1:44797386-44959886 GCA_964023405.1 Apodemus agrarius
TCTCAGCTGCTATCTAGTTTTATATAGCAATTCTACAAACACATGTAGTACAACTACAGATATGTCACTGTAATGCATGGTGGACAAATATGTGGTCTGGGACTTCTACATTTTCTTGCTTTAAATCCTCTCAGCCTGTCCTTTTATCATTCTGTTTCTGAGACTCAATGAGTTTGTTAGTACGATTAGAATAAAAACTTTATAAACATTGGCTTCTGAGAGATCTTGTGTCTTTATTATTATACAGGTAGACGGCACTATCTAAAGATAGAATTACATAGCTTCTAATCTCTCTGCTCTTAATAACTTACCATGACAAAAGGGCATCTTGATAATGGCATTGTAGTGGCAAAAGGAAAAGCTAATGATTTTAATACTTTATACTTTAGAACCACTATCTGTGGTACATCAGACTGTGAAAGCCTTGGATTTATTATGTCATTAATGGGTATTAATATATTTGGTGATGGGACTGACTGGATAAGTGGTGTGGATCTAGGAGAGCTAAAAATGATGATGGTGGTGGTAGTACGGGAATCTGGTTAAGTGCAGGCTTGGTATTATTGCATGATAATCAGCCTTTGTACTAATACCCAACTCAGCTATTGTGGGTCAGAACCCAACTTAGAACCTAAAAGTAAAGCAATTAGAATGTGTACTCACAAGCATGTGCACACACCTACAGTTGTAGGGCAGTGTGGGAGTGTAAACAATACCACAGCTGTTTTGAGTTCTTAAGATTTTTTTTTTTTTGAGACAGGGTTTCTCTGTGTAGTCAGAAATCCGCCTGCCAGCCGGCCGTGGTGGCGCACGCCTGTAATCCCAGCACTTGGGAGGCAGAGGCAGGCAGATTTCTGAGTTCGAGGCCAGCCTGGTCCCCAGAGTGAGTTCTAGGACAGCCAGGGCTACACAGAGAAACCCTGTCTCGAAAAACCAAAAAAAAAAAAAAAAAAAAAAAAAAAAAAAAAGAAATCTGCCTGCCTCTGCCTCCCATGTGCTGGGATTAAAGGCGTGCACCACCACGCCTGGCTGAGTTCTTATACATGGTAAATGACATTTTTCCTCATCTCTTCTTTTCATGCTTGCCATGCTATGATATGGTTGCACTGATTTTTATTTTATGAGTTAGAAATCTATAGTAGAAAGTATTAATTCCTTATTAAACAGCACTGAGTGGTGGAGACCAAAAGATAATGTGTTGATTCTATACCCTAATGAAGCAATGATGGATAGTCATCTATCCTTGTTGAAGTTTTTACCAGTGATCTCTGCAGTTGACATAGTGTGATGACCAGATGCAATGAAACCCATGGTAGCAGTTCTGCGACACACTGAGTGCAAGAGCTCATTATATACAGTTTTCTAAAACAAAGGAGAATCTAATACATTTCAAAACCAATTTTGCTCTAAATAATAATTTAAAACTTTCTAGAGGGTCCCCCCACCTCCTACCTCCGAAGGTTGCCTTTCTGCTGGCCCTCGGCTTCAGTTCTGTTCCACCACTCAATACCGGATCATGTTCTCCTCTTCCCTTCCTGTCCCCTTTCCCACTCAGGTCCCTGCCTTTCTTCCCCCTCCTATGATTGCTTTCTTCTTCCTCCCAAATGGGATTGAGGCATCCTCACTTGGACCCTTCGGCCTGTTAACCTTTTTGAGTTCTGTGGATTGTATCCTGGGTATTCTGTACTTTTTGGGGGGGGGCAATATCCACTTATTCATGAGTACATACCATCCCTGTCTTTTCGGGTGGATCTGAGTTATCTCATTCAGGATATTTTCTAGTTCCATCCATTTGCATGCAAAACTTAGGATATCCTCATTCTTAATTGCTGAGCAGTATTCCATTGTATAAATGAACCATATTTTATGTATCCATCCTTCTGTTGTGGGGCATCTGAGTTGTTTCTAGCTTCTGGCTATCACAAACAATGTCACTATGAACATAGTGGAAAACATGCCCCTGTGCCATGGTGTGCGATTTTGGATATATGCCCAAGAGTGGTATAGCTGGATCTTCACGTAGATCTATTTCCAATTTTCTGAGGAATCTCCAGATTCATTTTTAGAGTGGTTTAACTGGCTTGCAATCCCACCAGAAAAGGAGTGTGCCGGAGACCTGGGAGGGGAGAGACTCTCAGTACTCAAAGGGGGGGGGGGCTTATATGAAACGCCCTACAGTGGGGAGTGGGAACTTGCCGAATCCACCTCCAGCAAGAAAACAGGGCATCAAGTGAGGGATGGGGTTGTGATCCCACAGTCAAAACTCTGACCTATAATTGTTTCTGTCTGAAAGAACTGCAGGAATGGAAATGGAGAGGAGCCTGAGGAAAAGAAGGTACAATGACAGGCCCAAATTGGAATCCAGTTCAAGGGAAGGTCCCAAGGCCTGACACTATTACTGAGGCTGTGGTTTGCTCACAAAAGGGGTCTATCATGATTGCCCTCCAAAAGACCCAACATGCAGCTGAAAAATTCAGATGCAGATATTTACACCCAACCAATGGATAGAAACTGCTGACCCCTCTGATTGAATTAGGGAAAAGCTGGAAGAAGTTGAGGAGGAAGGTGATCCTGTAGGAGGACCAGCAGCCTCAAATGACCTGGATCCTGGTGATCTCTCAGATACTGGGCCACCAACCAGGCCGAATACACCAGCAGATATGAGGCCCCCAACACATATACAGCAGAGAATTGCTGGGTTTGGATTTAGTCAGAGAAGATGTACCTAACCCTCAAGAGACTGGAGGCCTCAGGGAGTATGGAGGTTTGGTAGAGTGGGTGGTGTGGTAGGGACATCCTCATGGAGATGGGATTGATTGGTATGGGATGAAAAAGTCAGAGGGTGGATTGGGAGAGGGATAATATATGGACTGTAAAAAAAGACTAAATAACATTTTTAAAAAATTAAAAAAATAAATCATTTAAAACATGTGCAGCAGTAACAGTCCTGACCCTCAAGGAACCTAAATTGGGCATTGTGATAGGAATCAGAACCATTCAAGGACATCAGGATCTATGCCAAAACCACACAGTATAGCTAGGAGTTCCTTCATTCAGATCCAGAAGTGCCAAACAGCCATACTGGACACCTTGTAACATATGTGTCTGTGCACCCATTGAGGCCAGCAATACCCATAAAATTTGGTGCTATTAGTCCTGCACTCCAGTTTGTGGAGATGCAGTGTGAGATGTTTATGTCTGGAATGAATGTAGGTTATCTGAATCTCTCTCATGGAACTAAAGAGTAGCACTAAGAGACCATTAAGATTATATGCATATCCACAAGAAGCTTCACATCTGACTCCATTTTCTTCTTGCCTATTAAGGTATCTCTGGACACAGAGGGACCTGAGATCCAACTTGGATTCATCAAGTACAGCAGCACTGGGGAGGCAGAGTATGAGGAAGATATATACTTTGTGAAAAAGTTTGACATGAACATTCAGAGGCTGAATTACACAAACTTCTACTAGGTGGGAGAGGTAGGCAGCAAGATCTACGCAGATGGCAGTGGGCTCATTTCATTTCAGGTAAAGGAGAAAGAAGCTGACTTCCTGGTGACCTAGGTGAAGAATGTTGGCTCATAGGACAGTGAAAAGGATGAGAACCCCTCTGCTGGGTCTGATAAAGACATCTGTATATGAAGTTCAAAGTAGAACAAGATATAGACACAGGGTTTGAAAGCCTTTCCTCTTCAAGGTGACCATTGTGCCTGAAGTTAGGAAGGTTCTGGGAGGAAAAGTCACGAACCACAAGATCATCAGCACAATTGAGAACCATGAAGTCTACAGGTTTTATAGGATTTTTGAGAAAGCAATGGTTTCATGGTTGCCAGTGGTGACCTAATTGTTGAGAATTATCCAGAAATGTCTTCCTTGCTCAGAAGATGATGTTAGAAAATGCAACCTTGGTGGCAAGATTAAAGCTGACTATCCTCTGGCGGTTGTTTGCAAGGAGCACCTATTGCCAGCAAGGCAGATGCTTTCCATCTAGCACTTGCAATTATTGGAGGAACTCTGCACCTAGTGTCCATTACCGAAGACCCCCAGAGGTGCCTCTATCCTGGGTGCTATGGAAACCACCTTCAAGAGTTGCATTGGAGCCATTATCATGCTCACCATGATTGATAGGAGTGTCCATTAGGTGACCAGATACAGCCCACATGTTCTCATTGCTGTGACACATAATCATGCAGATAACAGGGCAGGCCCATCTGTCCCATGGCATCTTTTCTGTCTGTATAAGAATGTAGTCCAAGAAGACTGACTTGAGGATTTAGATCTCTGGTGAACTTGGCCATGAACGCTGGTGAGACCTGAGATTTCTTAAAGAAGAGAGATGTGGTCTTTGTGATGATGAGCTGGCACTCTGCCTCTGGCTTCTCTAACACCATGCTTGAAGCATCTGTGTGGTCATAAAGCCCTGGAGTCTCATCCCATCCATTAGGCCAGCAATACGTGTTATAGTCATTTTTTCCTACCTTGTGGTGCTGGTGAGCTGGGACTGCAAGTAAAATTAATGTCGCTGAAACAGAAGAGCTTAGTGGTCCTCTGTGTGGCCCTACCAAAGCTAGGGGTTGAAGGAGGATTTAGGATCAGAAATCCCCTGAGCTCTGGGAAGTCTGGTTCCCCTTCTCAGAATCGAATCACCCACATTTTGGTATCCGTTCTTCTTGAGTTTCATGTGGTCTGTGAATTGTATCTTGGGTATTTTTAACTTTTGGGCTAATATCTACTTATCAGTGAGTGTATACCATGTGTGTTCTTTTGTGACTGGGTTACCTCACTCAGGATGATATATTCTAGTTTCATCCACTTGCCTAAGAATTTCATGAATTCCATCAAACAAGGGGTACACATGGCTCCAGCAGCATATGTAGAAGAGGATTGCCTTTTCAGCAATCAAGTGGAGGAGAGATCCTTGATCCTATGAAGGCTAGATAGATATCCCATTGTAGGGGGAACTGAGATCAGTGAGTGAGGTGGGAGGGGGATGGGTAGAGGAACATAGTCGTAGAAGTAGGGGGAAGGAAGGTGGGATAGGGACTACCTGGAAGGGGGGAGGATAACATTTGAAATGTATGTAAAGAATATATCCAATAAAAAATAAATAAATTAAAATAGGAAGTCCCCAGAGTTTATCACTAGAGGACAGCAACAACTCTATGTATTTTGCTCCTTTAGTTCCTGTAGAAAGCATTGCCGGTAGAACTTCTGGCCTGGAGTCAGGTAACAGAGAGCAGGAGTAGGGTTAAGGGCACAGGCCTCGGTCTCAATGTAGATTCCCTTTGGCCCTAGTGCTGAGTGAAGACACATTCTACCCCCACCTTCCAGTTCCCTACTGCTGTAGCTGTCTGTAGGCCTGCTTTCATAGCACTCACTTGTATGTCAGTAAACAGACACTGAAACAAGCAAAAATTAAAAAGGAACATAAAGACTATATTGGTATTAAAACATTAAAAGAAACATCTTTCTTTAAAGGAGGTATGTACCAACAAAGTGTTTATTTTAGAGCTATCATAGTTTAAAAAAACTGAAAATAAAGGGCAGCATCTCTATAAGGAAAAAAAGTATATGAAATTTAAGAAAAAGTCTGAATCATCTTGTATTAATACTAGGACTAGGGATTAAAATCAAGCGACTTTTCTTTCATGTTTCTACCCCTTCGTAATACAACCAGAGCCCTGGTAACATGACAGGATTGTCTATAGTCTTTACTGTTAATTCCTATAAAAAGATAATTTGGTCTGGACTGAATGATACTTACTTACCTTCAAGTTAATGTCAAAATGTTTACATATTGGCATTCATCTGCTCTGATGTAACAACAAGGGGTGATTCCCAGTCATAATATGAAGGCTTTCTCCAACAAATGTAACTTGCACTTCTAAAATGAAGACAAAGGCTTCATTCCTCTCAGATGACCTGATTTCAGCCATCCCCCATGGAAAAAAGACAACATTAATTTACCCAAAAGAACTTATGTTTATGAAAGACAACCACAGAAAAAATATACTGCAGGAAGACATAAGATATTCACAATAACAGAATAAAGCTTGAGACATAAATGTTTAGAAATTTAAGGAACTTTTTGGGAACTGATTAGTTCAGAAAAGAAAAGTCATGTAGTGTCTAAGTCTAGCAATGCCATAATATAATGGGAGCCAACTGTATTGCTGTCAGAAATACACTCTGGGGAAAAGAGCAATCGGCTATATATAGTTAACTTAATTTTCTTTCTACAGAGAATTATAATAGGTAGATAAATCCCTTCAAAAACCGCAAACCTGTACAGTTCATCTGAGAACATGCGGTGAAGTATTAATATACAAACTCAGGTACCAAGAGAATGCAGTCATTGATACAACACCACATCAGGGAAAACAATAATGCTACAATCACCACGATTTAATGAATTAAATTCAGTCAAGCAATTGTGTAGTATGATCATGAGAGTATAATAACACTTGAGAGGTAGGGGGGGGAAGTACATATGTTATATACATTAAAATATTTATTTTTGGAAAATGGGTGGAGTTAATTTGAAAACAATTGGTTCTTGATGGTAATATCCTGTTGCTGAAGACAACACACACTTGAGTCGCCCAACACAGAAATCATGCTGGTGCTCTCTCAGAGCCTTCGTCTCTTCCTGATAACAGCGCCTGAAGATGAACTGTCCTAGAGGAGAAGGGTAACTATCAGACTTACTTATCTGCCATCCCTGAATGTTATAAGAACAACTAGCTTGTCAAAACATACCCACTGGTCCAATAATGGAATGAATGTCATGGCAGTAATCGCTTTCTGTATAGATTCAAGGCCTGCCATGAAAGTTGAAATTCATATTGGGACCAAGAACCTGTGAATAGACAGGCCATGAGCCATAGAGGAGAAACTATGTCGTTATTCTGTGAAATGGACATATTTTTAAGTCAAACCTTAATAGTTTATACCTTTATCAGATTACTTTCATTGTGCAGCATATTATGATAACAAAATGATTCACGGCTGCTCAAGATATGGGGAGATTATGAGACTACAGTTTCTAGCCTAACCAGCACATCTATAGTGCACTTGCTTCTAAGGCTCAAGGACAGCTGCAGAAAGAAAAGGGAAGAGTATGAGAACTAGAAGCTGAGGATGAGTACAAAGAAAGGGTGTCTTAAAGGCGGAGTAGGACAGGTGCATATCTTCTCAGCTGTGTAGACAGCATGCAGAAAACCACATACCTTTACAGACAGAATCCAGGTAAAATCTCAGCAGGGAGTAGGGACTTGCCCATGGAGTGCCAACCCTAGCTAAGGAGCAGTTGATAGCTGGCAGATGCTAGAAGAGGAAAGGGGAGTTTTCTTTAAGGGTGTGGCCCTCCATAGATTCACCATGCTCTCCTACAAGGCTGCACATCCTATAGCTCATAGTAACCACCAGGGGTGCTGTTGGGTTTCATAAAAGATGTGAATAAGATCAATGTACATGTATGTATGCAATTTGAAATGGACCAATAAAAAGGAGATGAAAGCAACTGATCATTATTCAAATATATTGCACAACTAATATGAATATACAAATTTCATGTTGTTCATGTATCAGAAATGAAACAAGCTTCCTTCCAATTCATATTTATAAAGTATAAATGAATGACCTCAGATTGGAAGGTTGATTTTGAAGGGGACTAGAAAACAGAAAATTGTGATCTATACAAGTTTTTTAATTTTTTTTAACATTCTCATGAGACTTTTGAAATCACAGACATTTAAAATCTTCAAAAATATGATAATAGTAATAATAATAATAATAATAATAATAATAATGTTGGCCTAATTAATTCTTTTATGACTTGTGTAACCTTAAGTGCTGTGACTTATGATTGATGGCTAGTATCGCATGCTACAGTATAGTATGTTTCTGGTGACATTATTAACCTAAGAAACACCAGACTTGGTATAGGCTTCCCAAAGATCGATTTTCAGTTAGGTTCGAAATGTAACTACTGTTGCAGTGGAAACAGCTGTTTTACTTGAAAGCATAACTAATTTAATTTTGTTGTTTTCTAGTTCATGAAATTTCTAGTTTTAACTATGGGTTGGGTATTCTTAGCTAATAATATAAGTTTAATAAGTGAACCTTTTATGAGCTAATTATGATGTTCAGTTATTAAAAATGTGAAACTTTAGGAATTCAAATGCACCAGGGGCATAGCTGAGGGGGTCAATAGAGGGAGGAAAGCAAAGTGGTCC
Source organism: Apodemus agrarius (assembly GCA_964023405.1). Taxonomy (NCBI): domain Eukaryota; kingdom Metazoa; phylum Chordata; class Mammalia; order Rodentia; family Muridae; genus Apodemus; species Apodemus agrarius. The sequence continues at coordinate 44,805,626 of OZ030018.1, forward strand.
TCTATAATCTGCTTAGTCTTTTGGGATGGCCACAGGGACAGGGGTGGGGGGGTTGGAGTCTGTTACAGAGCCCCGGATGAGACTGAGACTGGGGAATTGAATTTAGAGAAGAGGCATAGGTGATAATCTGCAGTTAAGCTACCTGCTTCCCTGGAGGGCGTGGCCTGCGGCCTCTTAGAGTTGGGGGCTGGGATAGAGCCATTGGGAGCAGGACTGCAGGACAAGCTAATCTGTGCTATCTAAAGGAGATGGAGTGTGTGTTTGTGTGTTTGGTCTGCTATACAGTTGGGGTGAGATTGCAGGACTGGGTTTGGAGGAAAGGAAGGAAAGGTGCAGCTAGCTTCCCTGCTTCCAGGCTAGAGTGGCCCTGGGGATTCCCAGGGACTTGGATTTATTTTTAAAAGGATGAGTTACTTCTATTTTTTTATGAAGACACATTTACTTGTGATATAGAGAATGTTAAAACAACAATTTTTTTTTTACTGATTTGAAATTGTATGCTTTGGGAATTTCCTTAAGTTTTGTGAATGTTTTTGTTTTCTTTAAAACCACATAAACAAGGTATACATGTTTTTCTTTTCTTCCTTTTGGGTAGGTCCGTTTGTGAATAGAGGGTGTGGGTGGAAGGGCATTCACACACTCGTCAGAAGGCAATCTTGGGTCGTGATACTCATTTGTACCATAAGTATCTGGTTGGCTTGGAACTTCAACCAAATAGGCCACATTAGTTTCCCTGCAACCTCTCCAGCATGTGTCTGTCTTTTCCAACCTTCAGATCATCAGTGCGGTTACCTTTGTCACTCTGCCCAACTTTTTTAATATAGTCCATGAACATCTGAACTTCATGCCTATAAGAAAAGCATTTTATTGACTGTCTTAGTTAGGGTTTCACTGCTGTGAACAGATACCATGACCAATGCAAGTTTTATAAAAGACAACATTTAATTGGGGCTGGCTTACAGGCTCAGAGGTTCAGTCCATTGTCATCAAGGCAGAAACATGGCAGCATCCAAGCAGATATGGTGCAGGAGGAGCTGAGAGTTCTACACCTTCATCTGAAGGCTGCAAGTGGAAGACTGACATCCAGGCAACTAGGGTGAAGGTCTTAAGCCCACACCCACAGTGATACACCTACTCCAACAAGGCCACACCTCCTAATAGTGCCACTCCCTGGGAAAAGCATATGCAAACCATAACATTCCACTCCCTGGCCCCCATAGGCTTGTTCAAACATTAGTCTATAGGGGCCATACTTAAACATAGCATAATGCAAAATACATTTAGTCCAACTTCAAAAGTCCCTGTAGTCTATAGCAGTCTCAACAGTGTTAAAAGTCCAAAGTGCAAGGTCCCTTTTGAGATTCATCCAATCCCCCAAGCAAGCAAGACAGGAAACCAGCTGGACAAAGTCCAAACTCCACATCTCCATGACTGATGCAAAGCAGTCTTCAGATATCCAACTCCTTTTTCATCTTTGTTGACTGCAACAAGGTTCTTTCTCCTGGGCTTGTTCCACTCCCTGTTAGCAGCTTTCCTTGGCAGGCATCCTGTAACTCTGACATCTTTAACATCTTGGGTACCCCAAGTCAATTTCAGCTTCACAGCTTCTTGTTCCAGTGTCTGAGATCCACACATGATCTTCTGTGTATCTCCAAAGAGCTGGTGTCACTTTTCCAGCTCTGCCCTCTGTAGCACTATAAGTTCATAGAGATCTACTCCACTGCCACTGCTGTTCTTGGTGGTCATCCCATGCTACTGGCATCTCCAATATACTAGGGTCTTCCACTGCAACTATGCTTCACCAAAGCCTCTCATAGGCTTTCTTCACAGTACCAAGTCTCATTCCTTTGCATGACCCCTTCAGTCCTGGACTGTCAATTACAACTGAGGGTACACTTTCACCAGTGGCCTTCCATGGCCTCTCACAGTACCAAGCCTCAGCTATTCTTCATGATGCCTTCATGCCTTCAAAACCAGTACCACCTGGATGATTCTTACACGTTATTAAGTACAGCTGCAGCATGAGGTACAACCTTGGCTATCTCTGAAATACAGCTTCTTTGTGCTCTCAGAAAACACTTCCCATATGTCACCTCAGTGATGCTGATTTTTTCTTAATCACCACTAATTTCTTAGCTCCAGCTAACCAGCATCACTTGTCCCAGTAGTCCCCTTCTTTTGAATATAAAGCCAGAGACACGTGGCCGAAGCTGCTGAGTTCTGCTGCTTGCAGGAGCTGGAACATTGGCCCCCTTGTTCTATTCATTATCACTAGCTTCCTTTTTCCCAGCTCCTTCACTGCCTAAGTTGGCTGTCCTGAATCTTGCTCCTTAGAATGACTTTGAACTCAAGAGATCTGCATGCCTGTCCTCTAAGCACTGGGATTAAAGGTGTGGTCCACCAAGCCTGGATTAAAGTTTTTTTTTCACCTAGAATTTGCTCTGTTCTAGGCTGGCCTTGAACTCAGAGATCTGCTTATCTTTGCCTCCTGGGATTAAAGGCTTGTACTACCATGCCTGGACCTAAAGTTAACTGCTTGAATCTTGCCACCAAGGTCACCATTCCTTTAATTCAGTTTAATATCCTTGAATTCAGCTCCATTTCACTTCCTGGAGTCCCTTTAATACTCAAACTATATATTTTGTACTTTTCCTTTCTCAGCTTGCTATGTTTGTTCAAAATTCTCTTTATCAGACTTAACCAGAGAACAAAGTGTTTATTGGGCTTCTTTGAGACTTCCTTTGCAGATGCAATTAATATAAATCTCTTTACCTTAGTCCTGGGCAGTCTCTTCAGATGATGGCAAAAAGCAGCCATGCTCTTCACCAAAACATCACAAAAACAGTTTCTCAACCATATATTAAAGTTCTTCTCCACTGAAACCTCTTGGGCCATCAGGCCTATCACAGCAATACCCCACTCCTGGTACCAACTTCTGACTTAGTTAGGGTTTCACTGCTGTGAACAGACACCATGACCAATGCAAGTTTTATAAAAGACAACATTTAATTGGGGCTGGCTTACAGGCTCAGAGGTTCAGTCCATTGTCATCAAGACAGAAACATGGCAGCATCCAGGCAGATATGGTGCAGGAGGAACTGAGAGTTCTACACCTTCATCTGAAGGCTGCAAGTGGAAGACTGACATCCAGGCAACTAGGGTGAAGGTCTTAAGCCCACACCCACAGTGACACACCTACTCCAACAAGGCCACACCTCCTAATAGTACCACTCCCTGGGAAAAGCATATACAAACCATAACATTGACTGAGCCTTCAGCTCTTTGTTTTCCTTTTTGAGACAAGGTGATGCTATGTAACCCAGGGTGGGAATTTGTGATTCCTTTGTCTCAGCCTCGAAGTGATAGGATTATAGGTATATGCTGACTCAGAACAAAGAAGAAATGTTTTTAATATAACTGTAAAAGAACTAAAATTGAATATTAAACAATCCAGCATTTCTGCTTTTCTAATACCTGGCAATAGTTATCTGAGAATTGTTATGATTTATATAAACTTCCATTAAAATTGATATAACTTTAAAGTGAATATAATGAATGTCTACACCCTGGCTTCATGAAACTCTCTGGCACAATGGAATATTATCCATCAAAAGAAATGAAGTATCAGGTATAATATAAGACAAAGCAGATGTAACTCTAGCATCAATTTTGCCTAAATTGTAAAATTATTGATGTTCTCTAATGATTCTTCTTATAAAGAGCTAGCAACTGATAGCTGTAGTTGGTCCGTCTTCAGCATTAGACTCTCAGACATTATTTACTGGGTAGAATGATAAGTACATGAATAAATGTTAGGTGAAAAGTTGAAATAATGGTAACACATTAAGATTACCTTCAGGACGATAAGGCATGACAAGATCTACACATGCACACTGAACACCAACTGAAGAATAGGGCTGCAGTGACATGTGGGAAAAACCCAAATTAGAGTTCAGCTATTGGCAGGCATATGGAGTTCAGGGTCTTGCTATTATAATTATATTGTGTAAAAGAAAGTAACAGGATAAAGGAGAAGTACACAGAGAACCTTGCAAAACTTCACTGAATATCTATAGTCACTGCCAGAAACCAGCTATTCAGTTGAGAGTGAGTGTCAGGAAGGGTTATAGCTAATTAAAAAAAAATGCCATCAGAAACACTGATGACATACCTGAAGATGTTTTATTTTTTACCTTTTTTCTTTTTGAAAAAAATTTTTATTCTATATTCTGTGTTTTCATTCCAAAGGCTTTCTTCTTTCCCAGTCCCCCCCCACACACCATATGTCCCATAAGTCCTCTCCCCCCAACTATTCCCCAATCACCCCCCCACACGATTTTTCTGTTCTGGTACTCTCCTACAAAACTGGATCCAATCTTTTCAGGCCCAGGGTCCTCTCCTTTCTTCTTCTTGGGAATCATTTGACTTGCTAATTGTGCCTTGAGTATTTAGGGCTTCTGGGCTCATTAATATCCACTTATTAGTGATTGCATTTCATGTGTATTCTTTTGTGATTGGGTTAACTCACTTAGGATGATATTTTCCAGATCTAACCATTTACCTACAAATTGCATGGATTCATTATTTTTAATTGCTGAGTAGTATTCCATTGTATAAATATACCACATTTTCTGTATCCATTCCTCCTTTAAGGGATATCTGGGTTCTTTCCAACTTCTGGCTATTATAAAAAAGGCTGCTATGAACATAGTGGATCATGTGTCTTTATTGTATGCAGGGGAATCCTCTGGGTATATGCCCAGGAGGGGTAGGACAGGGTCCTCTGGAAGTGTCATGCCCAATTTTCTGAGGAACCGCCAGATTGATTTCCAGAGCAGTTGTACCATCTTGCAATCCCACCAATAGTGGAGGTGTGTTCCTCTTTCTCCACATCCTCGCCAGCACCTGTTGTCTCCTGAATTTTTTTTTTTTTTTTTTTTTTTTTTTTTTTTTTTTTTTGGTTTTTCGAGACAGGGTTTCTCTGTGTAGTCCTGGCTGTCCTGGAACTCGCTCTGTAGACCAGGCTGGCCTCGAACTCTGAAATCCACCTGCCTCTGCCTCCCAAGTGCTGGGATTACAGGCGTGCGCCACCACGCCCGGCTTTTTGTCTCCTGAATTTTTAATCTTAGCCATTCTGACTGATGTGAGGTGGAATCTCAGGGTTGTTTTGATTTGCATTTCCCTGATGAATAATGATGTTGAACATCTCTTAAGGTGTTTTTCAGCCATCTGAATTTCTTCTGGTGACAATTCTTTGTTTAGCTCTGTACCCCATTTTTAATATGGTTATTTGGTTCTTTGGGGTCTAACTTCTTGAGTTCTTTGTATATATTGGATATTAGCTCTCCGTTGGATGTGGGGTTGGTGAAGATCTTTTCCCACTTTGTTGGTTGTCGTTTTGTCCTTCTGACAGTGTCCTTTGTCTTACAGAAACTTTGTAATTTTATGAGGTCCCAGGATCAATATAGTAAAAATGGCCATCTTGCCAAAAGCAATCTACAGATTCAATGCAATCCTGATCAAAATCCCAATTCAATTCTTCATAGATCTAGAAAGAGCAATTCTCAAATTCATCTGGAGTAACAAAAAACCCAGGTTAGCTAAAACTATTCTCAACAATAAAAGGACTTCTGGGGGAATCAATATCCCTGACCTCAAGCAATACTACAGAGCAATTGTGTTAAAAACTGCATGGTATTGGTACACCAACAGGCAAGTAGATCAATGGAATAGGATTGAAGACCCAGAAATGAACCCACAGACTTATGGTCACTTGATCTTTGATAAAGGAGCTACAACCATCCAATGGAAAAAAGATAGCCTTTTCAACAAATGGTGCTGGTTCAACTGGAGGTCAACATGCAGAAGAATGCAAATTGACCCACTCTTATCTCCTTGTACCAAGGTCAACTCCAAGTGGATCAAGGACCTCCACATAAAACCAGACACACTGAAACTAATAGAAAGGAAACCCTGTAGGACATGGGCACAGAGGGAAATTTCCTGAACAGAACGCCAATAGCTTATGCTCTAAGATGTTTTATTTTTGAACAGATTACAAAGATCGTGCCACTGGATAAAACTGACTCTGCTGTAGTATTTTGACAAAATACAAAATTTGGAAGAGTTACTCTCATCATTTCTATAACTGAGAAAAGAGTATCAAGTTGTGTTAGTTTATTCCTTCATCTAGGAATATAAAGACTCTGTTGCTAAAATGTATGTGACCTGGGTTTGTCTTTCAAGTAATGAAGGATGACAGCTCTTCATTGTCAATCTTGTACTGAGGAATGTAAACCCCAAACTATTTTTAAAGATTATTAGAGTTACTTTTTTTTTGGACATGGAAATAGAATTACATTTTTCTGTGATATGGAACACAATAATTTTCAATTTATAGCTTTATGCTTATCCAAGTGTTGAAGAATTTATGAAGTTATTCAATAAAGGGTAAAATAAATTTTCAGATAAAGGCAAAATAGAGATAGGATAATAAATCACCTGCAAGACAAGAATCTCAAAGTGACTGTTAATTTCAAGATTAAAAAAAGGGTGCATCAGAACTTTATTCACTGGATTTAAAAGCACTTGTTTTTTACTTTAATACGTTAAGTTTTACTATCCACATTACCTCAATATGTAGACTTAATGGAATCATGACCTCTGGAAAAGATCATTATAGTTAATTATCTACCTAAATCCACTGTGATTGTTTGCGTGTGTGTGAGGTAGGTGGTTTTGATTGTGTGATAGTTTCCATAATGAAAGTTCTATTGCAATAATCTTGTAAAATAAATAAGGACAAAATACCCTGGTCTCTGATCAACAGTTAACTTAATGGTAAAATTTATACAATATCTTAATCTATTTTCTGTTGATAAAGTCATGTAACTGAGGCTGGAGACATTTTGTTCTATCTATCACTCCAATTCAGTGACTAAAATGTCCAAAAAGCATGATAAGAGTTCTGGCAAGGCTGGTCCAGCAGACAGCATCCAGGCGGGAGCACAGAGGTGAGGTCATACAGCAAGGCCAGGTACCAGAGCAGTGAAGGGTTAGATCGACTCTCCTATAGAACAGCATTGACATGAAGGTCAAATAGCAGCTCTCATGAGTACATCGATTCATTCTAAGGTAGCTTTCCTCTAGTCCAATTAGCTTAGAAAGGTTTCTTCTTTACAGGCACATATTACTACACATATTTGCAGAATGGGATATAGAGATTCTTATGAATGATGAATAATCATTTGTAAAATATCTTGTGTATTTTTATGAAATCCTCCTCCTACATAACATTTTCATAAACTGCAGCTCTCAATAAGCATACTTGTCATAAACATGGTATCTTCATGCCTGGAGTATCTTGTATAGTTATACCCTTTAATTACTTATTATTATTTAACTCAGTGTTTGTGTGATTTACTATTGGTGTTAAAAATGTTAGAAATGATGATTCCTTTATTTTGTGTCACTAACAGTACTTTTTTTGAATATTATGTTGTTTAATAACTTGCATATTATTCCCGTAGAATTATCCCTAATGGTATGATGGTCATGTTCGAAAAGTCATATGTTTCAAGAGGTAGATTTGTGTCAGCAAATCTACAGATGAATTGTTTATACTTCAACATTTGCTGAAATCTGCATTTCTTAGTGTTCATGTTGGAATAAACCAACGTCATCAAACCAGTTTCTTCATAAACAGCTCTGAGCTATGTCTTTACATGTCATCAAAATCATGTTCTTATTGTATAAGGTTAAATGCAAACTTGCTACCTCGGAGACACAGCGACTTTCATCCACATTATAATTTGGCATTAGAGTGGAATGGTAAAGATGGTGGGGACTGACAAGTGGTCTTCCATTGCATCGCCATCTCTTCTGTTGAGGTTACTGCAGACCCCTAAGGAGTTGTCTTCATCATTAGAAGTAGATAAAAGCTTTTTCATTTATCCTAGGGATAGTTTGTGATTTATGTGTCAAACTTCTAAGACTGATTAGAATTCATCCAAATGTCCCATTCCACTTGCAGGCCCTTATTTTCTCCTTTAACTTCTTTGGGATCTTGCAAGGGAGCTAAATCATTCGATGTTATGAATTAGCTATCCATAGGTAAAATGCTTGTTTCTGGTTTTTAGTTTTGCCATTCAACTATTGAATCAACAAGAGACATAAATTAAATTTAGGATGTACATGGGTCCTTTCTTTGTTCTCCATCATTACTGGATAAAGATGAAAAACCTTGACCTAACCTTATTTTTTTTTCCTTTAAAACTCTTCAGTGCCACTGGAACAGCCAGCCTGCTCCATGTTACTTTTATTATTCAATCTTATCATGACAAGTTTGTCACAGCAGTCAGCTGGCCTGCCAAAGGTTACCTTGAATGAGCATTTCATTCCGGGGAATCACAGGATAATAATTTATGTCACTATGCTGGCACTTGTTTGTGTTCAAATGCCACCCTATTGCCCACTGATGGCATCCTGTTTTGCAGCTTTCAAGGCCAACCAAGTTTGATTTATCAATATCCAATTTTTATACATGAAAATCAGTTCTTACAACATTTCTAACATTGCTAACACACTCTGTGTCAATGCTCTAGAAACAGATTTCGTCCAGAGATATTAGATTATGAAACAATTTAAAATGTTGAAGTGAGGAAAGTTAAAAGCAATTCATTAATACTTAGATTTAAATATCTAATCACACATAGACTATGTGTGATGGTGCATGCCACTAATCTTAGCACTCTTGGGGTAGAGGCATGAGCATAAGTTCAAAGTCACTTTCCACTGCACCGCAGGTTTGAAGCCATCCTGGAATAAAATAACTTGTCTCATAAAAACAGAAGTGATTTCAAAGAAAGTGAGCTCAAGAAATGAAGTGATGGTGTATACAAATATCCTATGTGCATTTCATTAATAGCATAACATCAATTACACGACTCAGAAATTAATACAGAACTTAAATACTATGAAAAAATAATGGTTTGGTTGCCATGCTCCTGACATGAACAAGAACAATTTTAATGTCTTACTATTGCATGACATCAACTGTTGATCCTTTAGATTTTTTAATTAGATATTTTCTTTATTTGCATTTCAAATGTTATCCCCTTTTCTGGTTTCCCCTCCAAAATTCCCTTAACCCATCCCTCCTCCCGCTGTTCACCAACCCACCCACTCCCCACTTCCCTGTCCTGGCTCTGTCAGTGCCTGACAAATACAGAGGGGGACACTCTCACTCAACCGTTGATCTGAGCACTGGGTCACCAATGGAGAAGCTAGAGAAAGGACACAAGGAGCTGAAGGGGTTTACAGCCCCGAAGAAGGAACAACAATATGAACTAAGCAGTACCCCGAGAGCTCCCAGACACTAAACCACCAACCAAAGAGTACACATGGAGGGTCCCATGGCTCCAGTTGCAAGCATGTGATGGGCTTGTTGGAAATCAAAGGGAGGAGAGGCCCTTGGTTCTGAGAAGGCTCGATGCCCAGTATAGGTTTTTTTCTTATGTGGGCTCAGAGAGCATCCCACTATTACTCATTATGTTTTTGCCATAAATAGGTGTTGGGTTCCGTCAAATATATTTTCTGCATCTAATGTTAGAATCACATGATACTTTTTTCTTTAGCCCACTCCAATTGACTTTAATGGGTTCCTCTCACTATCATTGAATAGAGAGCATTCCTTGCCTGAGTTGACAAATTCCGTTTGTTCTGGTGGATGATTCTTTTTATTGATTATTGGGTTCAGTTGTGTGGAGAATTTTACATCTGTACTCATAAAAGATATGGATGTCAGCCGGGCGGTGGTGGCACATGCCTGTAATCCCAGCACTTGGGAGGCAGAGGCAGGAGGATTTCTGAGTTTGAGGCCAGCCTGGTCTACAGAGTGTCTCGAAAAAAAAAAGATATGGATGTCTAGTTTTCCTTTTGTGTTATGTCTTCTGTCAGATTTGCATCTTAGGGTTATGATTGGTGGCAGCAAAGAATGAGTTTGGAAATATTCTGTGTGCTTTATTTTCTCAAAAAGATTGTAGATCTTTTTTTATTGTGGCATCCATGTACTTGATAGAATTTATCAGTCAGCTCTTCTAATTTAGAAGGTGTTCATTAGTGATTCAAATATGTTAATAGATATATGACTTGAATATTTACAGAAATGAATTTTAGTCTCCAACAAACCTGAAAAGAATAAAGTGAGTTGGAGATCAAAATTACCATTCTTGGTAAAAACCTGGTATTAATATGTAATTTATATTAGTAACACCCTTTGGTGAAGATGTCTGTCTGTGGGGCAAGGAATGGCCAGGATGTAGATTTTGTGAGTTATCACCCATCTGTGGGTGGATTGTTGATGATGCAGTTGAGATTATGTTTTTACTAGCATATCTATTTGCATTATTCTTTAAAGCTTTGTCTTCAATGAAAGGCCAGAGAGAATTTTTACTGTGACCTAAAACTATATTTACTAATGTCACACTATAAATAGCAACAATTATAAATATAAAGCTCCTGAAATATTATTATTATTATCATCATTATTATTATGCTGCAGATTTAATTTTCCTTTCCTAAATTTATTGTTCATTAGTAATATAAAAGCTTAAGATTTCATTATGTAAAACAAAACTCTACAACTTATAAAAACATATATTTGCTCAGTATCACTGTATTAAAAACCAGTTTTTCTACTGATTCATATAACTTTTCTTTGAAATTGTATTTTGTTGTAACATTTAAAACATGAGGCTAAATGACTGAGCAATTAATTTTTAGCACATCAGTTACTTAATCCTGATACATTGCATCATTTTCATTAAATTTAAAATCAGCACTCTTTCCATTTGCACATTTAATTCAATCAGTGTGAAAATTACTTGAGTGCAGTTTATAGATAAAAGGGACTATTGCCCTCTTGACTTCTAGTGAAACAATTAACAGTCTAGTGCACTTAGAAACAACAGTTTTTCAAAGCTGTTGTGAGAAATCGACAGAAAGCGTTCTATACTTAACATGTTGGGTCAAAAGTTAGAATCAAAATGACACTGAAAAATATAAATAAGTGCTGTTTATCCAGAATAAGTTATGCGCCTGCATTATCTTTTGATTGTAATTGTCAACAGTTGGATAGAGATATAGTGGTGTGAAGTTAGTGTAGCCACTTAGTCCTCATGTTTTGTAATAGATGGTTGTCATTAATTTAACAGAAATTGATCCAGAAACTATTACATGACAGGTGTTATTCAAAAGAATGTGGGCACTGTAATGACTAAGAAGAGAAAAATCCCTGCTTTGCAAGTGTCTCTTCATTTTCTCATAACAAAAATACTTATTTAAATTTTTTCAGAACTTTCTTAATGAGATCTTAATTAAGACAAGTGTGCGTGTCATTACAAATTTTAGTAGTCGACAGTAGATTTTAATACTACTTCAGTTCTTTTGGATGGTTGAATCTATCTATCTATCTATCTATCTATCTATCTATCTATCTATCTATCTATATCATTTCCATATATCCTTATTGATGTATACATTTAAATATATGCATATATGTACATAATATTTTTATGATTTGCAGTATTCTTTTTAGTGATGCATCTACTTTAGAGTCATCTTTGTTCTTGTAAATAACACCAATAAAAATCATTGTTCACTAAGTTGAGCTCTAGTGTAGTCATTACTTTGACTGTAGTTGATTTCCTATATGATTGACAAGATGTATATTGATATTTGTCATGCCCCCATTTCTTTCTGACTATAAGGGGACAATTTAATTGAGTTAAGAGTTCAATCAGTTGAAATAAAATTTGATATATCATTTGTTTGTTTTGTATCACAATCTCATTCTCACCCTTATTTTTAACCCTGACTTAATTTTAATTTTTCCCTTTTATATATATATACATGTATTTTATATATATATATATATATATATATATATATATATATATATATAAAATATCCTAGCTGGGTGTGGTGGCGCACGCCTTTAATCCCAGCACTTGGGAGGCAGAGGCAGGCAGATTTCTGAGTTTGAGGCCAGCCTGGTCTACAGAGTGAGTTCCAGGACAGCCAGAGCTACACAGAGAAACCCTGTCTCGAAAAACCAAAAAAAAAAAAAAAAAAAAAATATCCTGAGACTCAGTATGGAGTCTTCAAGATAACTATTTATATTAGATTATTATTATTATTGTTATTATTATTATATTATAATTTTAAGAAGAATTCATATCACTGAGAGTATTGCTCAGTATACATAGCTGGAACTTAAAGAAAGTCATAGGTAACGTCTGGAGAAATACATGTCCAAAATCACTTAACTTCCCAAATTATCGAGGGCATCTCTATAGCTCCTCCTATTTCCCATCTATGACAATGTAGCACATGTGTGAAACTATCCTGTTAAGGCAAGCTCTTTAGAGACACAGTGATTGTATTGGGAGTTGCAGTGGCTCAAATTTAAAATTCACATAATAAATCTCTAATTCCTGTGTGATGACATTAGAATGCTTAACTCGGCATTTAATCATGCCAGGCATGTGAGTTTCCCTTGGTATATAATGAGAAGAATTATAGTCTCATGAAAAAGAGATCAAAGAACTTTCCTTCCCTCCAGGAGGTAATATAAGGAGAAACGGAGAAACTGGTAGTTTGTAGTCTCACTGACTGTGCCAGCATGCTGATTTCAGTATTATAGAGCAAAAATGTCATGGAAAGATTATGTTGTTTGTATAGCACATCGATTATGATATTTGTTATAGGAGCTTGAGCTGCCAGAGATAGAGTTCATTATGTTATTATTATCATTTAACATTTAGCACTATTCGTGCCTGAATTATAATAATCACCAGTTAACCAGGTTATCTTTCTAATGTTTGTTCTAGTTCTGGTAATGTGGTCTCCCTCCCTGCTTTTACAATTATTCCTTCAATATATATTTTGGCTCTGGATAACATCATAAATTACAAATAAAAATTCCTCGTGTGTGTGTGTGTGTGTGTGTGTGTGTGTGTGTGCTTCTAAATTGAATTCCCTATCTCAAAAATCTCAAATTTAGGAAATAATGCCATAAAACTCCCCAACACCTTAATGTGATTGATGTTGAATAAACAAGGTGGAGAACGAGATAATAAATGAGATCAGATAATAAGAGAAAATGACAGCCAGGTATTCAATAGCTTTAAATATTTTTCTGCATGATAATTATTCTAGAGCATCTTTTCAAGAAAGAATGGTGTAATTTTCTGTAACTTTAATGACAAAGCAAAGAACAGACTGAAATAGTAAGAATGGATACAAAACAGTAAGAAGTATATTGAAGTAATCTATGAAAACATTGTGGCAGTGATAGAGAGGAGGCTAGTTGAGTTTGGTGTGTTTTGAAGAGAGAGCCATTAAAAAAAAAAGAACAAAGCGTTTAACAGCATCTTTCTGTATGATGTAGTCATGATATTTTAAGGCTTTTGACTTAAGTAAGTGAAAAAAGAGGCTGATGTGAGTTATTTTATTGAATGGAGGAAAGAACTAATACATGTTTATAATGTTGAGTAAAGGGTAATTATTTGAATATTTTGTGTAAATTTCTCAAAATCAGGCTGATTTCAGTGATAGACAATGAAATTTGTTGGTTATTAAATACTAGAAGATATTTAAAGTTTTGAGAAAGGGGGAACATTACAAACATAAGTAATTAGAAAAGAATAAAATTGTTAGAGCAAAGCAAAAACTAGAAACCATTTGCAAAATAGAATAGGAATGTGTAGCAGAGGATTCAAGCAGGATTCATTGGGGAGTAAAGAACAAGGAATATGCTAATGAGAGTCAACATGGTGAGAGATTTTCTGTGAATAAGTGCCCCAAATTGTCAAATAAGCTGGTTTTTTTTTTTTGAATTGGTTGAAATTTTAGAACTGACTACCATTATAAAATTCAACATCCTTTGTGATTTTGGCAAAACATGGCAAAGGGTTTGTATAATATATAAGTTCATATGATCTGCAGAGAGAACATAAAAGGAAATGGAACCACAGACTCAGTACAGATGGGAACTGAAGAAGTATTTAACTTTAAGTCCTTTTTTTTATAAAACCATGCAATATGTTTGATTATTAAGAATGTGGTTCAAGGGCTTGAGAGATGGCTCAGTGGCAAAGAATAATGACTGCTCTTCCAGGGGGCCTGTGTTCAACTCCCAGTAACCACATGGTGGTCACAGACATCTATAATAGGATCTAATTCCCCATTCTTGTGTGTCTGAAGACAGTGAACTCATTCACATACATTAAATAAATAAATAAGTATGCACACATATAAATATATTTATTTCAAGAGAGAGATGTAAGAGACCAGAAAGGAAATATATCACTTGTGAGCCAGATTGCATATGATCTAATGCATAACTGGATAAAATGGCATTTAATGAAAGCATTAGTATACAGTAATAGTATGAGACAGTGCAAATAAGAAAAAAGAGCTGAGTATAAGTATATTGTGGTATCTATTGTGTCATTTTAGACCTATCTGACAGATGTAAACTAGTGGAAAGAGGATTCGTTTAACTCATTGTTTCCAGTTCTTAGCCTATAATTTTTGAACACTAATCTACTTAGGACAAATCATTATGCCAGTGGATTTTTTTTGGGGGGGGCATCTGTTCTACTTTGTGGATAAGCAGAAGAGTTAAAGAGCCCTCAGAAAGGGACTGGGGTGTGGTACAGCCCTTATAACACCTCTAGTGTCCTACTTCTTCCATTTAGGTTTTATTTCCCACTAATCATCATCCTCCAACAGTGTCATCAGGTTACAAATCCAACAAAGGATCAATCTTTCCACTGAGTTAGAGTCCTACTGATACAATTGTCTGGTGACCCATAGTCTTATCAAGCTGGCAGAAATCACCATGATGTTCATTGATTCTGAAAAGAATACTTTTGTTTTTCTTTGAAATAGAATAGTTTTTCTATTCTAGAATATACAAAAATTGGGATTTGACACAGAAGTGATGTTATGAGATAAATTCTTGTGAAGGATCAGTAGAAAATATGGCTACAGGAAAGAGATGTCTATAGATTGATGAAATTCTGACTTCCATGAAATGAAAGAAAAGTAGAGAACTGGTGCAAAGAGCTATAGACAGTATCTCTTAGCATTGACTAGGTAGCTAATGTGGAGCTCCCACAACGTTCTGAGTGTTGAGGGTTGTACTCTTAGAGCCCTGGACAGAAATCTGCCAGGTCTAGTGTCCCTATAATGCCCAAATACTGACTGGCCACTGACTGAAGAAACTGTGGCTTTGGTATGAGCTTGGCCAATTTTTGTGGCTATTTTGGGAAGGGCTTTCGGTTAACTCTTCAACCAATCCTTTCCAAGGGAGGTCTTACTTGTATAGAACCATAGAAGTGGGATGCTGTATTTAAGCAGCTTTGAAGATGTTTTATAGTATTACTGTGATAAAACAAAGGAATAATTGAATTGAAATATTCTGCAAGCTGTTGTAATGAGAAAACATAGAATCCAAGCTAGCTGTGGAAATGAATACCTAAGGGGACTGTAACTTTGCTCTTGCAAGATTGAAGCTGAAATCTCTTTATGCTGAGACAATGTTCTGAATTCTTTATATTTTCAAGGAAGTTTATGTCTTTGATTATAAAAGAGATTTATCATATCAAACATTTAATACATATATACATGCATACAGAAAGATAGTTTGTGTGTGTGTGTGTATGTGTGTTTGTTTGAGAGAGAAAGAGAAAACAAGAGAGAAAGAGAGAGAGAGAGAGAGGCAGAGACAGACAGAAAGATTTTCATTACTTTTATTCAATTTAAACATTTATGTGTGAATTAGATGTGAAAAAATACACGTCTCTTGATTGCGATACATTTCAGTGCTATACTGCTTAAATTTTTAAACACAATGATTTTTTTCTTTTAATTTTATATGCATATTGTAGTGTTGTCCCCCAAATCGACAAACTATTTCATTAGAAGTTCAAATGAAAACAGTAAATCAAGTATGCTGCTCTTGTTATATTGGGAGATGAAGTGTAATTCTTCACAGTAGCACCTGTTGAAACATAAAGGAGCTCCTGGATTCTAGGGAATTAGTGCTTTATTTTGAATTAAATCTTAGTGTCAAAGAAGCATTAACAGTTGGGCCTTCATGAGGATTCCTTCCTTCTCTGCCTATTGTCACCTCCTGCAGAGCCAGCACATCCCTGTGAACTGGAGGTTTTACTCACCAGATGCCTGGCTCTAACTTCAAGAGATTGTTCCCAAGATGCCTCACTTTAGTTCTTGTTCCTCAATAGGTGAATTGAGTTCTGAAACCCAAACTTCTTTAAGATATTGTAGCTTGATGGTTATAATAAATAAAATATGCTTCATGGTGTCTGAACATATTAATAAATGATCATTGTAATCACTACTGCTAGTGTTGGGAGCTTCCAGGGAAAAGCTTCTAAGAATCAATTATAATTATCCTTATGATACTTGTTTTATGTATTATTACTATTATTTATAGATAAAGGATATCAAGCCCAAGCAATGTAACTTGACTAAATTTATTCAACAATAAAACCACAGATAACCTGGAAGACCTTTAATGTTCTTTCTTACTTGCATTAATCTCAGTGCTGGACAATAAATATATTAATTGAAAAATGTTTGATACATTTTCAGCACATTCACAAATTTATATCTTGATCTCTGTACTAGAAGATTAACTGTCTAATCATATTATAAATCATCTTGTGTCTCTACAAACCATCATTAGGTAGTTCTTAATTTCTTTCAGATGCAGTATATATAGCTTAGTGCAAACATTTATTGATGCCTTGGGGTGACCCTTTTGTTAAAGCTATAACCACAACCATCAAATAAAAGTCTATGCAATCTTTTCCTTAAGGCTTCAAGTCCTATTTTCATTAGAATCATTGCTGTAGGGCTTGGAGCTTTTTCGATCATAAACCCGGTCTCTTAAATCAGGAACAGCAGACCTCTTCCACACTGTGATATATGCTTCCAGATGTTTCTGTCAAAAGAAGCACTATATTTGTTTTGTTTTTTCTTTTTTTATTGAATATCATCTTCATTTACATTGCCAATGGTAAAACCTTTCCTGATATCCCCCCTCCCCTAAAACCCCTAACCCCTCCCCTTCCTCCTTCCCCCTGTCTCCACATATATGCCTCTCCACCCAACACACTCCCTCCTCCTCTCCTCCCTCAGTTTCCCTTTGCTCGGGACTCTGTTGAGCCTTTACCTGACCAAGGACCACTCCTCCCACTGATGCCCAACAAGGCCACATTTTTGGCTGGAACCATGTGTATCCCTTGGTTGATGGTTCAGTCCCTGGGAGTCTTGGGGCATCTGTGTGGCCGACATCGTTGTTCTTCCCATGGGACTGTAAACCCCTTCAGCTCATCTAGACCATCCTGCAACTCCTACATTGGAGAAACTATGCCCAGTCCAACAGTTTGTGGTTAGCATATGCCTCTGTATTTGTAAGGCTCTGGCAGGGCCCCTCCGGAGACAACCATGGCATGCTCCTTTTGGTATACAGTTCTTGTAGTCCATAGTAGTGTCAGGGTTTGTTGACTGTTTATAGGATGAAACCTCAGGTAGGGCAGTCTCTGGGTGGCCTTTACTTCAGTCTCTGCTCCACACATTGTCTCCCTTATTGCTCCTTTGGTTTTTTGTTCACTTTCTTAGAGGAACTGAAGCACCTTCACTTAAATCCTTCTTCTTGAGCTTGGTGAATTGTAACTTGTTTATTTTGAGCTTTTGGGCTAACATCCACTTATTAATGAGTGCATACCATGTGTGTTCTTTTGTGGTTGGGTTGCCTCGCTCAGGATGACACTTTCTAGTTCCATCCATTTGCCTAAGAATTTCATGAATTCATTGTTTTTAATAGCTGAATAGTATCCATGTGTATATATACCATAGTTTCTGTATCCATTCCTCTGTTGAGGGACATCTGGGTTCTTTCCATCTTCTGGCTATTATAAATAAGGCAGCTATGAACATAGTGGAGCGTGTGTCCTTATTACATGTAGGAGCATCTTCTGGGTATATGCCCAGGAGTGGTATAGCTGGGTCCTCTGGTAGAACTATGTCTATTTTTCTGAGGAATCACCAAACTGATTTCCAGAGTGGATTTACCAGCTTGCAATCCCACCAACAATGGAGAAGTGTTCCTTTTTCCCCACATCCTCTCCAGCAACTGTTGCCCCCTGAGGTTTTCATCTTAGCCATTCTGACTGGTGTAAGGTGGAATCTCAGTGTTGTTTTGATTTGCATTTCCCTGATAACTAAGGATGCTGAACATTTCTTTAGAGCCATTTGAGTTTCCTCAGTTGAGAATTCCCTGTTTAGCTCTGTACCCTATTTTTTAATAGGGTTATTTGACTTTCTGGAGATTAACTTCTTGAGTTCTTTGTATACATTGGATATAAGCCCTCTATAAGATGTAGGGTTGGTAAAGATCTTTTCCCAGTTTGTTGGTTGCCATTTTGTCCTGTTGACTGTGTCCTTTGCTTTACAGAAGCTTTGCAGTTTTATGAGGTCCCATTTGTTGATTCTTGTTCTTAGAGCATAAGCTATTGGTGTTCTGTTCAGGAACTTTTCCCCTGTGCCCACCTGTTCAAGATTAGTCCCCACTTTCTCCTCTATAAGCTTCAGCGTGTCTGGTTTTATGTGTAGATCCTTGATCCACTTGGACTTGAGCAAGGTTCTACTGGTTTGAATGCACCTACTGGTGCTAGTTCTTGAATGGCCTGCTCCTGTCAGTTCTCTAGAGAGTATCAGGAAGCAAGCTCTTTCCCGTGTCAGAAGGAGCACAGGTCCTGTTCCTGCCAGTTCTCCAGAGAGTATCAGGAAGCAGGATCTTCCCTGTATCAGATGTGACACAGGTCTACCACATCTGATGGATGGGGCAGTAGCGATTAACCTGATCCTGCCAGTTCTCTAGAGAGCGTAAGGCAGTGGGATCTTCTCCTTGTTGGATATGGCACAGGTCTCTGAGAGCAGGACTCCCTCTAAGCGCAGGACTCCCTGCAAGTCAAATGCTCCCTTGCAGGATATGTGCGCAGACAGCTGTAGAGCTGCCCAGCTCCTGTGTGCAGAAGGAACCCAGGCGGACTGTGTCCTGAGTGATCGTTCCCTCTGCTGTTCCCTGTGTACCTGGCTGAGCTGGCTGCTTGGTCACAGGGGCCAAGATGGTGGCGACCCCAGATCATCGCAGGGCTCCCTCTAACCACGTAACTCCCTGCAGGTCAGATGCTCCCTTGCAGGATACCTACCCAGACAGGTGTAGAGCTGCCCAGCTCCTATGTGCAGAAGGAACCCAGGCAGACTGTGTCCTTAGTGATCTTTCACTCTGTTGTTCCCTGCTTACCTGGCTGAGCTGGCTGATTGGTCACTATATTTGTTTTTTATAAAGACAACATATTTATCAAAACTACCATTAGCTACTTAAAATTTTAGTGACCAAATAGAAACTTAGACTTTAGCAAAGTCAAGGACAACATTTCATTCTACCAAGAAAGCAGCAACCTGTGTGTACACAATATATACATACATATATCCATATGCACATATATACATGCACACATACACACATAAATAATTGCATATATACACGCATGTCCACATATACATCTCACACATGCAATATACATTTATATTATATCTACAATATACATCTATTCAAACACACATATGTACATATATATATAGACACTTATGTACATCCATCACACACACATATGCACACACACAAGCACACCTGTTAGTTCATTCTGTCAGTATTTTTCCTTTACAGAACCCTGACTAATATAAGCAGTTAGGACATGGAAAAATTAATAGGAATGTATCTTTTTAAAATTGTATTCTCTGATTCTTACTAGTTATACAACTCATTGAGTAAAAAGTCAGATGCCCAAAGTATTAGGGACATATTTCCTGCTACTATTTGCATGAAGCTATCTTATAAGTGTTCATTCACAAGATTTCCTATGACATTTCCCCATGTATTATTAGTAATTGCTTATTCAGACTTTCACAACTTTACATGCTTTTATTTTATTTATTGTTACCAAATTCTCAGTATCTTAAACTGCTATCAAGTGAACATTCTAAGAATATTATTTTGTTTAAAAGCAACTATTTAAATCACAATCCTTTATAAAATCACAATTTGTAAAGACTCAGTTTTGTTGGCCTCCTCCCTCTGTATACCCTTCAACCATGCAACCATGTATGCTTCCCTTTGAAAAACGCTCATGCCCTGATGACTTTTGAGGCTGTACAGGTGCTGTTCAGAGAATCAAAATGCTGCCTTTCCATTGTTTCCACCACTATCCATCTCCTGCAGGAAGCTTTCCCCACTCATTAACTCATTGCTGGTCAGCTTCCTTTTTGTATTCTAGGCTGTTAACTGTCACTTGATCCCTCCCTTCTGTTTACCAGTGGCTTCACATATTGTGCTTTATCTGCAAGTAGGGTCTTGGTCTTTGACATTACTATAATCGCTATCAAAGCTTGTTGAACATCAAGAAATAACCATTAAGCAATTATAAGATGCTTGATTAATACATATATTATCACAGCAAGAAGAATTATATTAAAATGTGTGTAGTATAAGACTAGAAGTATTCAAAATGTTCATTCATCAAAGTGCATTTCTTATGCTCTCACAGAAGAGAACATGGAGAACTGGCTAGTCCCAATCTCATATACCATCTATGTAAGAATAGCATACTGTGCTCAACTCTGAAAATTTATAACTAAATTTAAATAGCACAGGCCTAAACTTTTGTAATGGGTTTAAAATTTCTCAACAATGATTTCAATTCATTCTGTTCATAAAATATGAAGCCATGTCTCTTGTCTAATAGTATTTTCTTTTGTATTTACTTCTCCTAAGATAATACACAGTGGATGTACCAACTGTTTCCTGCTCGTTCCACAACTATACAATACACTCCTACACCTTTGTTCTTAAAAATTTGTATTAGAAATAGGCTTCCTTTGCTTAGAATCTAAAGCAAATTTAGAGAAAACTTGATACATTTCCCAGTGCTTTACATGAAAATGATGGCTTTCTTTAATAAAAAAGAAATAAAGGCAAATGGACAAATCAGTTCTAAAGGATATAGTTAATTCTGCATGAAATAATATTTAAATAAGCAACTGCTCTGTTTTACTTTTTTGTCACT
Organism: Apodemus agrarius; assembly: GCA_964023405.1. NCBI lineage: Eukaryota > Metazoa > Chordata > Mammalia > Rodentia > Muridae > Apodemus > Apodemus agrarius. The sequence continues at coordinate 44,826,850 of OZ030018.1, forward strand.
GGGGAAAAAACACTCATCAAAATCACACTGGGGAGGGAGAAATTTATTACATCTTAAAGGTTAGAATCCATCATCCTGGGAAGCCAGGACTTGAGCTCAAACAAGAACCTGAGTGCTGGAGCAGAGCAAAGGACCACAGAGGAAGGCTCCTTACTCACTTTCTCAGTTTGTTTTCCTTTTTTAAAATTATTTATTTATTTATTTATTTATTTATTTATTTACACTCCAGTTTTATCATCCTCCCCTGTCCCCCATCTACCCTCCAACTCTTCCATATCCCATTTCACCTGCATAACCCTTGTCTCCACAAAGATGTCTCTACCTCCACCTCCACCTCCACCCAACCTCTAAACATCGTGGGGACTCCTGTCTCTGGAGGGTTAGGTGCATCTTCTCTGACTGAACGCAGACCAGGCAGTCCTTTGCTGTATATGTGTTGAGGGCCTCATATCTGCCAGTTTAAGCTTCCAGGTTGGTGGTCCACTGTTTGAGAGATCCCCAGGGTCCAGGTTAATTGAGACTGCTGGTCCTCCTAGAGGGTCCACCCCCTCCTCAGCTTTATCCAGCCTTTCCCTAAGTCAGCCACAGGGGTCAGCAGCTTCTTTCCATTGGTTGGGTGCCAATATCTGCATCTGACTCTTTCAGCTGTTTGTTGAGTCTTTCAAAGGGAAGTCATGCTAGTTCCCTCTTTGTGAGCACTCCATAGCCTCAGGAATAGTGTCAGGCCTTTGGACCTCCCCTTGAGCTGGATCCCACTTTGGATCTGTCACTGGACCTTCTTATCCTCAGGTTCCTCTCCATTTCCATCCCTACAGTTCTTTTAGACAGGAACAATTGTGGGTCAGAGTATGTTTTAGAATGCTTTCCCCCTTTTCCTTCTTTTCCTCATCCATTGAGTTAAATTAGAATTGTTTGCATTAAAAATAATTTTTAAAAGTATTTTAAGTCCTATAAGAAGTAGGGAAACTTTCTGAGAGAGAAAAAATGGGTCAGCATAAGAGGGAGGGTGTGAAAGTTACCAAAATTCATTTTAAACATAACATAGCACATGCAGTTGGCCTGTATATCCACAGGTTCTGTGTGTGCAGACGTGAACAAGCATGAGTAAAAGATATGTGGTGGTCTTGGCCCCCATGGACTCATATGTTTAAATGCTTGGCCCACAGGGAATAACACTATTAGGAGGTGTGGCCTTGTCTTGTTGGAGGAAGTGTGTCACTGTGTGGGGTGGGCTTCTAGGTCCTATGCTAAAGCTCCACCCGGTGTGGGAGAGACCTTCCTGCTGGCCAGCTGGCTGCAGAAGCCAGTCTCCAGCTTCTGACTTTGGATCAAGATGTAGAACCTTTGGTTCTCTTAGCACCATGCCTGCCTGCATACTTTCATGTTTCCTGCCATGATGATAGTGGACTGAACCTCTGAAACTGTAAGCCAGCTCCAGTTAAATGTTGTTCTTTGTAAAGATGCCTTGGTCACAGCAATGAAACCCTAATGAAGAAAGAGCATTTGAGAAAATAATGTTCACTTTCATTGAACATGTATATATGTTTCTCTTGCCACTACAATAGGCAGTGACAACTGTGTATACACTAATTACATTGGATTCAGTATTTCAAAAAAGATTAATATCTAGACTATAAAAATGCATATGTTATTCAATAACCTCCCTCTCAAATCAGCCAATCATTAATTGGGCTAAAGAATCAAATTGACATATCTCAAAATAATGTATAAAAAATGACTAAGACAACTTTAACAACAGTTCAACATCCTCAGTCATCATGGAAATACAAATTTAAATTGAGTTAAGGTTCCATCTAGTTTCAGCCAGAGAGACTACCATGAAGAATATATGGTTATGCACACTGGAGTAAAAGGAAGACTTGATCACTGCTGGTGAGACTGAGTTAAGGGAAGACCTGAGTATTGCTGGTAGGAATGTAAGTGGGTTCAGTTGATATAGAAGTCAGAGTGGGGGGTCTCTTCAAAAACTAAATACATGAAACTACTCTACCACTTCTTGTACACTCCAAATCACCATACCTTAACGATTCATGACATGCCCCTGCTTATCATTGAACTATTCACAGTAGCTTAAAAAGGGAGCCAGCCTGGTGCTCATAATCAAATGAATGGACTAAGGAAATGTGATTTATATTTGCAATGAAAATTTCACCCATAAAGGAAAATGAAGTCATGTACTTTAGGACACATTTTTAATAGAATATAAAGATTTACTGAATGCTTCAGTAAAATTGTGGAAAACACAAAATTAGAATATTTATCCCTTACCCACAAACAGAATCAAAGACTTTAGTTAAGTGAACTGAGCTCTCCTACTGTAATACAAAAAAGAGAGGAGCTACAACTGGAGCAGATTGGATTTTGTTTTATTTTATTTTATATTTGCATAGCACACTTGATATTCTTATTTTACTTTAATAAGTAGCCAGGGGATTTAACTTAATTCATGCTATTGGTACCATTTATTGCACTTAATAGTTGATTACCTTGATCAACCCACTTTTAGACCAGCCAATTCTAAACTAATGGTCTCCATGGAGATCAAAATCTTTAAATAATCACGAACATAATATCTTTGTTAATTCATGTAAAATACTGCCATTTTGCTACATAAAAAAAGGTACACATAGATATATTCTATTATAGAGTCCACACTTTTTGTGTGTGCTTATTAGTCAGAAACTCAATATTTTAGGAAACTTAAGTTGAGAAATATTTTCCTAAAGGCAAAAATATTGATAACTTGTCTACTTAAAATAATACAGATTTCAAGTGGGTAGCATGGACAAGCATACTTTTAGATGAGATTATTATTTAAAATTTGATTTTCTTTTTACGTTATTACTGCTTGTGTTTTGAGGGTAGTGATAAACCAAAGGATAGTGTTGTGCCTTGCCATGTGAAGTTGGAAGACACACATTCTGCCTCAGGAGTTTGACGTCTTCTATAGTAGATTTTATTTTTCAGCCAATTTTTGCCACGTATAGGTGCAGTCTATGAATATTGCTTGGTAACTGAATCTACATAGTTCTAACATTGAAGGTTCATTTTGAGAAATGAGAAGCATTTAAAGCAGGAGATGAATTATGAAGCACCACAGAAAGCCCATTTCTGATTTGTTTCCATACATAAGGTAGTGATTGGTATACTAAAAGAAGAAACAAATCATGAAGAAGGCTGATTCTAAATACTACTACTACTACTACTACTACTACTACTACTACTGCAACCTTTAAATTCCTTTCTCCTGACTTCATATTTTGCATGTCGTTTCCCCTCGCTTTATTTTCCCTTTAAAGCTATAAAATGCCAATAACAGAAAACAAGCCAGACTAAAAGGTTTTCTTATTAAAATTCCACGAGTACTACATAAAATGACTCAATATTTCTCCTGAATTTGGGCATTCATTTTTCTACCTTTGCTGCCTGAATGACTGCGTCAATTTCTGGAGTATACTTTGTATTTTAATATATACACAGGAGACCCTCCTTACCTACATTGTTTAATTTCTAAGACTCTGCATAGATAGCTGAAGCTATACTTATATAGTACACACATGCACGCACGCACACACACACACACACACACACACACACACACACACCTGTGATCATCCTGAAGTAGCCTGCTTCAGATTATTATATAATCTGTAACAGGTGCACCCTTATTAAGCAAGGCTGTAAGGGATTTATTTTAGGAAAGATTCTTGCTATTAATGTGCTTTTCTTGTTATTATTAAACATACATAACAATCACTAAATAATAGCATACCCCTTTGGAACATACTCCCCCACACACCCATGTATGTAGACATATACATTTATACAAACACACACACATACATGACAAAACATTATAATTGTAAGGTTAAAAAAATTCCTAGACAAAGAATTGTGAAAGAAGAATCCTGCAAATCTACCACTGAGCTTTCCCTGGTCCCACCTCGCCCCCACACCAGTCCCAAGACAGGGTTTTTCTGTGTAGCCATGGATATCTGCAACTTTCTCTGTAGACTGGGCTGGCCTCAAATTCAGAGATCCATTTGCCTCTGCCTCCTAAGTGCTGATATTAAAGACTTGAACCATCATCTCTGAGCTCTTATATGCCATTTACTGCCAGTATGGGACTTGGTCTAGAGTGTGGTTCATTCACCTAGTAAGACTCAGTTCGATACAACTAAATTTTCCTTTGTGGGTGACTGTCAATTGAAGATAGCTTTCTGGGCTGTAGATGGCTGCTTGTATCCAATTCCTCTTTTAGTACTGGTACCCATATGAACGAAACATGTGCAGGCCTTGTGCATGCTGCCACAGTCTCTGTAAATTCATACATGTGTCAGTCTTATATACAAGGCCTTGTTTCATTGATGACCCCCCATCCCCTCTGAATTGTATAATCTTTCTGCCTCATCATCTGTAAAATTCCCTAATGCTTGGAGAGGGTGAATTTGATGGATATAGCTAGTTTAGAACTAAATACACCAAGGTTCCTTACTATCTGCACATTATCCAGTTGTGGGTCTCTGTGTTTGTTCCTATGTATAGGAGGAAGAAGCTTCTCTCATGATAGTTGAGAAAGATTCTAATCTATAATTAGCAAAATTAGCAAAATTCTGTTAGGAGTCATTTTATTGCCATATTCCTTTGGCAGAGAAGTAGCATTTGTTTTTTCTCTTAGGATCATGGCCTATCTAGTCTCAGGTTCTTGGGCATTTGAGCAGTGTCATGGATATATTCTATTTCATGGAATGGCTCTTCCATCCAAGTTGAGAGTGGTTGCTTACTGCTACAGCTTTTGTGCCACTATTGCAACAGTCTATCTTCCCAGGATGTCACCATTATAGATGGAAGAGTATGACATTGGGTTGGCATTTTCTTTTCTCTTCAGGTAGAATGCAGAGTGTTTTTCCATACCTTGTACAATGGTCCTTGGTGGAAAACTCTAGCTAGGTACTAGCTTGACTTCTCCATGTTCAATGAGTTGTGTAGGTGTTGTATTCAACAAAATGGCCTTACTCTCAGTTTGTGGAGAACAAACAAAAGCTTTGGAAATGAATTGATTACTTGGGGATTTCTATGGGAGGTGACTCCATTGGGCAACATCTCCTGGATCTGGAAGTTTTATTTGCTAGACAGATGTCTAGTTGGGGTTTTCTTCCCCCTTATTTGGTTAGAATTATTTTATGTATGCACATATTTTAGGAGGCTACTTATACTTTTACTATATTAGACTTTCATAAAGTTCCTGAAATGGCTCTTGGTTTTAATTCTTTCTCTCCTATGTTCTTTCTCTCCTCTTCCTCTTCTTCCTCTTCTTCCTCCTCTTCCTTTTCCTTTTCCTCTTCCTCTTCCTCTTCCTCTTCCTCTTCTTCTTCTTCTTCTTCTTTTTCTTCTTCTTCTTCTTCTTCTTCTTCTTCTTCTTCTTCTTCTTCTTCTTCTTCTTCCTCCTCCTCCTCCTCTTCTTCTTTCTTCCTCCTCCTCCTCCTCCTCCTCCTCTTCTTCTTTCTTCCTCCTCCTCCTCCTTCTTTTCACTTCTCTGTTTAATCCTCCTATTTCATTCTATCCACATCTATCCATTCAGAACAATACATTGCATGTCCCCGTCCTCAGGAGATCCTTCCATTCTCCCTAGTTTCCTACTCTGTAACTGACTTCTGTGATCATATGGAACACATTCCGATTATCAAAGATTTAACCAGTAACATCCACATGTAAGTGAATACATACCATATTTTTTTCGGTTCAGGTATAAGAGGGAACTTCAAAGTAGTTTTGTTTTCATTTCACTGATGTCCACACAATATAGCGAAACCTATGGGACATAACAAAGGCAGTTCTAAGGAGCAAGTTCATTACCCTAAGTGTTCACATAAAATTTTGAAGAGATCTCATATTAGCAACAATGATATACCGAAAATCTAGAACAAAAGGAAGAAATCACACTCCAAAGAAGTAGATTGCAAGAAATAATCAAACCTGGAGGTGTAGTCAATAAAAAGGAAATAAAAACAATTGCAAGGAATCAACAAAAGAAAGAATTGATTTTTCTGTTGAGAAACACAGTAAAAGTGATAAACCTTTAGCTGAGATATCTAAAAAGCAGAGACCATCCAAATTAAAAAACCTAGAGTAAAGCAACTAGAGATAAAAGGGGTCATACAAACAGAAACCAAGGAAGTTCAGAGAATCATAAGGATATGTTTAAAAAATCTATAATCTACAAAATTAGAAAGCCTGAACACATGGAAAAATGTCTTGATATACCACCTACTACAGTTAAGATCATATAAGAGATTTAAGCAAACTTAAAACCAGAGTGCAATATTTCACCGGGGACATTTTCACTAAAGTAGAACATGTCATCTTCTTTTTGGCCTATGTGAAGTACTGGCATCAATGCTCCTATTTTGAGGAGCATTGTAAACTCCTATTGTAAACTGAAGAAAGTCATGTGTAAAAAGTCCTGCTGTATCAAACAGATAATCATATATACTAATGGAAAGACATTTCCACTGAAGGAACAATGGGCATCAATTTATAAACTGGACAAAGGGATGATTCATGTTCTGGGCAGGAAGAAACATCTGGGTACATCATATATAGAATGGCCTGTAATATAAAATATATCTGTTAATAAAAATCTACTGCAAGAAGTTACTTTGATGAGTGCTGAGAGTTATACATACCTATCTATACAGAAATATGCTATTAGTCATTTTATTGCTTTACGCATTTAGCTGAACAATATTATTGAATTTTCCTCAAGGGCCATCATCTGTCAAGTATCAGGTTCTTGGATACTTTGAAGGTGAAAGACTTATTCATTACTTTCCATGTTCTGCATGCCAGCCTGATGTGTATCCTTGCTTCCACACGGGACAATAAATTTTATTTCCCAGTTCTGAGGAAGCACTCTCAAGAAAATATCACCTTACAATATTGGTTTCTACTTAACCAAAGCTGACTTTTTATTATTAGCTAACCAGCATCCATTATTCCAGTATAGCAAAATTTTTGCTTTTACAAATTTCTTTTCTTTTTTCTTCTTTCTTTCTTTCTTTCTTTCTTTCTTTCTTTCTTTCTTTCTTTCTTCCTTTCTTTCTTTCTTTCTTTCTTTTTTGTTTTTTTGGTTTTTCTAGACAGGGTTTCTCTGTGTAGCCTTGGCTGTCCTGGAACTCACTCTGTAGACCAGGCTGGCCTCGAACTCAGAAATCCGCCTGCCTCTGCCTCCCAAGTGCTGGAATTACAGGCATGTGCCACCATGCCTGGCTTGCTTTTACAAATTTCTAATTAAAGTATATCACATGCATGACCAAGATGGAGTTTTTGAGGCACTCTGAAACTCTGCCCTGGAATTTGGCCTATTCAGGCCTGTATCATCTATATTTTTCTCTGTACACTTACTTTACAAGCTCCCAAAGAACAGTAGCCCATTAAGTTCTGAGCCTTCCATGGCTTTTCCTGCCTGAAGTTCCAAATATGTCCACAACCCGTGAAAACTAATGTGTTAATGTCCACCCTGGAATTATCTTATCTCTGATATCAGTTTCTGGTCTCATTTGTTTCTCTATTGCACTGATAAACAACATGAAGAATGCAACTTGGTGGAGAGTAAGGTTTACTTCGTCTTCTAGTTTACAGACCATCATCTAGGGTAGCCAAGGCAGAAACTCAAGAGGAGAATCAGCATTGGAATGTTATGCACAGACCAGGGATGGATGCTGCACACTGGTTTCAGCTTGGGCTTTTCAGCTCACTGTCATAGCAACAATATGTTATTTCATCACTATGAATTTGTGTGCTTTCTACAGATTTCTTTGTTGTTGACTTTAATTTTTTGTTGCATTGTGGTCAGAAAGGATATATGAATTTTCTTCATTTTCTCTAATTTTTTGAAGATTTTCTTATGTGGTCTTTTTTAGAAAACCTTCCATAGGCTGCTGAATATTATACACAGTCTTTGGTATTTAGGTAAAGTATTCTGTACAAACTGTCTTCTGGAGAAAATGGGGTATTGAAAATTACCCATTTTTCTAAATTGATGTTAATATGTATTTTAAAGGTCAGCCATAGGCTATTTATTTATTTATTTATTTATTTACCCATCCATCCATCTATCTATCTATCTATCTATCTATCTATCTATCTATTTATCTATCTATCTATCTATCTACTTATGGGAAATTGAATATGCCAGAATTTGGTGTATATACATTCAATGTGTTATCTACTTGTTTAATTGTTCCCTCAATTAGCAATAACTGTGTAATCACTCACACACACACACACACACACACACACACACACACATACACACCAGACTTTTGAAAAACAATTGTAGCCTCTATATATTAAGTAGAAAACATAGTTTTAACAATAACCACAATCTTGTCTTTTAAATGCAATTTACATTCCAACTACCAAATTCTTATAATTTGATATATCAGAGTCTTGCTATGCATCTCAGTCTGGCTATGCTCTCCTTCTGCTTCAGTGAGGGGACCTCAGGTGTGTTCTGATATGTTTAAAAATCAATGAAACATTGAAGAGGATCCAATATAAACAAAAATTTAAATTAGCAGCTATTGATGGCAAGAAAAAGGTTTGTGGTAGATTTTGTCATCATATAATTTCTATTTTATGCCAATTCAGGATGTTGAAATGATCTACTCTTGTGTTATAGTTGCTTTCAACTTTTATTGTATTTTCTGTTTCATATATTACTTTAAATTTTGTCATATGGTATGCAAGTTTCAGGAAACCACATATCTTCTCTGTTGGTTAATTTATGCATGACCCTTACAGTAGATTCTAGGAATACAAATATTTTTAGCATAACTTGTTGAACAATTTTTTTTATGTCAAAACAACATATTAAGTAAGGAGTTTATACTGGTAGAGTTTAACATATTCTATATGTGGTCATATATAATATTAATCATAATTTATAACATACAATACTATTAACTAAAAGATTAGGCACATTGCACGAGACTTCAGAAATAGTTTACATAGGAGCTGAAATTATAACCTTCACTACAGGAAACCTCTTAACTGTGGTCACAGAAGTTCCCTGCATTGTGTGGGTTTTACTTACAGTTATATTCACTTTACCGTAATGCAAATATGGTATTTTAATAAAAATATGCTTCAACGTTGGACATTTCCTTAGCTCATGATATTTAGTATGATATCCCTTTTGACAATGCCATACAATGCCACATTGTATGCTGCAGCTCCTGCTCAGACTTGGAATTAGGAATATTAATGGCCTATTCTCTACACTGTACTGTGCTGTTAATCCATGATAGTCGTTAGGATGGATAAATTGAATGCATTTTCAACATGAAATGTGTTGTTGGAATAGAACCATGTAGTTAGCTGGAGAACATCTGCGCTATATTATATCTAAAAGCAGGTGAAACTTAATCAAAATTAACATTTTAACATAATGAATAAAAATTAAGTCAATTTGAATTACATTAAATGTAGAAAATCAGTTTCTTGTCACATTATCCACATTTCAGGCTTTCAATAATGCAGGTATAATGCATATTAGATGTATCAGTGAAACAGTAGATGGTTTCCATCATTACAGAAATCTGTATTCAAGTACTGCATTATGTAGATCTGGAATACACATCAGCAATCATTTTCTGGAAATATGTAAGTCTTTACAATCTGCCTGTTAGACTGTTCTCTTGGGATCAACTCAACATTTCCATTGCAACATGGAAGGCACTCTTGACAATGCATCAAAACAGTGATAGTGGCTGAGATTAAATGACATGTAGTTATGGATAATAGTTTTTGAGTAATACTTCCATTAGAAATATTGCACTCCCACCATTAAAATTGTGAGAATAATTTTTCTTTTAAGTCACATGATAATATTCACTGGGTTTGAGTTTTCAGATTCTTGATCCTATTTCTTTAATTTTGTAATTATAAAATGGTTTAATTTTAAATAGTTCAGAAACCCAACAAATATTCTCACCTAACTTTGGAAGGTTAACCAAAATTAATTTTAAGATTTATTTAATTGAATTTTAGAATATAAGCTGTACATTTTATCTTAACCATGATGCTATAAAGTGATGATATACTGAATGTGTTAGAAAAAAAATCAACATTTATTTTATTGTTTAGTTAATGTAAAGATTACACATATTTACAAAGGATTCTGTGATATTTCCAATCTTTTTGTGGTATGTAAGACTCAAATCAGATAAGTGTATCTTTCTCAAGTGTTTATCATTAATTGGTACTAACATTTTTGAAAACAGTTCTTACTTTTAAGATACAGTACACAACATCATTATCTTTGATCAATCTATAATACAATAAATCACCAGAACTTATTTTTGTATGTAACTGAGCTTCTTTTTAAATGAGAAATTTGAGCATTATCAGCATTGTGTTAATTATTAAAGTAAAATGTAATTAATTATGTGATGACTGATCTTATAGGCTAATGCTGTAGTCTAAACACCATATCTGGCTTTACTGTATTCTCAGAACTTGTCAAACTTTTTTCATTAATTAAAAACTTGGTACTCACTTCTTGAAGTGTTATGTTCACTTAGAAATTTGGTAATACAAACACGTGCTTATTTTATAGATAATATTTCACAGCTCATGATGTATTTAAACTAAGCTTTCATATCATACATTAATGTCAAATGAAATGATATAAACTATGATATGTAACCATAAAAACAGATAGGGAAATATTAAGAGCAGGTATGAGTGGATCATTATTCTAGCTCCCTGAAAGGTGGTGACACTATGTTTCTGTTTTAAACTGCATCCATTCCTGAGAACATATGGAAGAATGACTGTCCTGTGCCTTCTCTTGAGCTCTTTTCCTTTTGCCTGTTTGTTTAGGCCAATTCTAATGTGTTCGTTTTTGTTTTATTATATTTTATTTTAACTTATAAAACAAAACCCAAAAAAGCTCCATAAGGCACTATCTTAAGCCATTTGATTAACACATGTAATGGTTATTTATTACTTTTCATATTGTCTAGTATTTTTCTTTATAGTTACCACAGATAAAAAGTTAACAGGACATCTAATTGTTTTTATTATTGTATGAAAATTCAGAATACATGTTATTACCAGACCAACACAGATGAAGATGTACACAGCCAAACATCAGACTGAGTGCACACACCCCACTGGAGGATTTAGGGAAGGAGTGAAGGCGCTGAAGGGATTTGCAACTCCATAGGAAGAGCAACAATATCAACCAACCAGACCCCCCCCAAAGCTCCCAAGGAATAAACCACCAACCAAAGAGAGGGGCTCATGGCTCCAGCTTTATATGAAACAGAGGATTGCCTTATCTGGCATCAATGGGAGGGGAGCCCCTTGGTCCTGTGGAAGTTTGAGGAACAAGTGTAGGGGAATGCTAGGGCCATGAAACAGGAGGGATGCATAGGTGGGGAAGCACTCTCACAGAAGCAGGGGGGAGGAGGGAGGAGTTTCAGAAGTCTATGGAGGGTAAACTGGGAAGGGAGATAACATTTGAAATGTAAATAAATAAATAAAATACCCAATAAAATATGAAATAAAAAATACATATGATTAAACATCTAATTAGAAGATAATCCTTGATTAGTAGAGCACTTATTTCATTTGTTCATGCTTTTTAGTTCTTTTCCCTTATTCTTATTTTGAAGGATTTAGAATGAATCAATTGTCATAAGCACAAAGGACTCTTTTGGGCTACACCCTGGAGTTTTGGCTAGCAGTTTTCAAAGTGACAGTTCAGAATTACCCTAGAACATAGAGAGATTCAAAGGTTTCTAATCATGGTTGCTTTCATCTGAGTAAATAAGAAGTGATATTTATGGATTTATAAATTAGGTACATATATCAAATATTTAATAATAAATCATGATAAAATTTATTCTAAGATATTACTTAGGAATACATAAAAGAAAAAAGAAGTATCCCTGTTTATTTTAATATAAATAAGTAAATTATTTAGGTCCAAGAGCATCTTCAAGATTTGAGTTTAGTGATAATTTTATTTTTTATTTTTTATTGAATATTTTAATTATTTGCATTTCAAATGCTATCCTTTCCATATTCCCCCAGAAAGATACTTTTATATTAATAATCATCAGTGTGATTTTATACTAAAAATCATAAACTATTATAAAACAATAGAAGTATTCTTAGAAAATTTCATTGATGGAAATTCTGTTCTAGTCTTAATCCCAAATTAATTTGACTACTTCTTTGCATGTGCACATATGTAGCATGTGAACATGTTTGCATGTGTGAAGGTATACTGTATGTGCAAGTGTGCAGTGAGATGTATGCATATGTGTGTGGAGGCTCCAACTTGATGTCATGTGTCTTCCCGTATGGTTTCCACTTTATTTACAGAGGCAGAGTCTTTCCTTGAACCTAGAATTCTCTTATTCTAACTGTCCTTGGTGATTACTTACCCATCTCTGCTTCCCCAGTTTTAAAATAACCGGCAGCTGTCATAGGTGCTCTGCTTTTGATGGGTTCTGCAGATTTGAACTCTGACCTTCATAAGTTTATGACCAGTATTGATATCTATGGAATATCTCTCAGATCTCTTAATGAAAAAGTTATAATTTATGGACATTCATATTAACAACCTGAATATGAACTTTAAAAATAAACATTCTATGGCAGTACTACCTACCCAAAGATATGTTAATCTGATAACCACTGATGATGAATGATTGATAGGGAAAGTTTAAATATTAAAATTCTTCATTTCGGGTAATTGTCTTAGTCGATGTTATATTGATGTGAAGAGATGTCATGGCCATGGAAATTCATATATAGGAAGCATTAAGTTGAGCTTGGCTTACAAGAGATTTAGATCTTTATCATCATGATAGGGTACAATGTAGCATTTAGGAAGACAGGGTGCTGGGGAAATTGTGATTTCTACATACAGATCCACAAGCAAATTAATAGAGAGACATTGGGACTAGCATGGCCTTTTGAAACTGCAAAGCCCACTCCCAGTGACACACTTCCTCCAACAGGGCCATACCTTCTAATATCTCTAAAGTAGTGCCACTCCCAAATAACAGAGCATTCAAATGAATGCCTATGGGGTTCTTTCTGATTAATCCACCACTATAATCAAACCAATATGTTTTTGTAGGAGCATAAAATTGTGCTTGCACAAATAAAAACAAAATAAATTAACCAACCCCCACAAAACCCCAAATAAAACAAAACAGAAACAAAAATAAAACAAAACAAACAACAACAAAACCTACTGCAGTCCTTCAATTACAATAGGCTTGCATCTGAGCTGTAGTTTTTCAGGAAGCTTTGAATTATGCGTGTGTGACAGAATACAGAGCCCTGGGAGCATGTGGTTTATTCTGAGTCGATGGACAGTGAAGTTCTGTGATGGAACACATAAGATGCTGCCAGAAATATGTCGGAATTATTGTGTTTGTTCTTAATTCACTGGGGCTGTTTCAGAAAACTTTCAGAGTTGCCAAAAATGTTCAGAACCTATATATTCAGTTAGAAATGCCATAGGGGGTTATAATTTACAGTGTACAGAGCTAGGCTCAAGGCTATGAGGTTCTTAGGAACTAGAAAAGACTTGGACGGTACCAAGAGATTCAAGGTTGCATCAGGTATTAGGAATCAGTGATTTGGATAGTTATACCAGCACACATTTGGATTACTGTGTGTTAAAGTGCAACTATTTAATTAATTGATGTAAACACCATGATATAAAACAACTTCATGAGTTCTTAGAATTCTAGACTTTTTAGTTCTACTTGATAATTGAAATTAGTATTTTAATATAGTACAAATTTAATAGCAAAGGACTTTTCATGAGAATCAACTATTATTCTAAAGTGATATCTAATCTTTGACAAAGAAATAATTGTCAGGATCAAATTGAAATATTAAGTATGTTTTAATTTTAATACATATGGGGATGTTTATTTTTCCTATAATTAAGAACACTTAAGATCTTTTTCCCTGAGAAGGCAGAACAATGAATGCTGTATTTTATGTTCAGATATTTTTATACTCACATAAATAGTATTTTGAATAGAGATTTTTATAAGGATCAATTAAATAGACTTAGTTTTCATAAAAGAGGTGATAATGATGCAAATTTATGGGATAATTTCACAATATGCAGTAGGCAATGTGCTTGTGAACTCCACTTACTAAAGTATATGAGATTTGAAAAGATGGACAGCTAATGTACAACTTTTAATATCCCATTTTTTAATGAGTTAATTATATTGTATATAATTTATCCACTTGTTATGGCTTTAACTATAGCAAAATATCATGGGATAGAAGAAAGCTGAGATTACAGAAAAGATAACATTTCCAGGAAATGAACTTTGTCTTGGTTAAGTTTTCCTTTTGGATTTTTAATGCATGATCTATTCTTATAGGCAGATCACTCATAGAATGTTAAAACACATAAAATTTGCATCTTTATATAACTGATAACAGGATTAAAGTTATGAAGAATCAGTGTCAATTACAGTATGGATTTTTCTTTGATAATGCTTCCGTAGACAACATTTAATAACTCAAGAGATAATTGCCTTTAGATCTTAATGTTTATAGCATAAAAGTAAACCTAATGCCTTGAATAAAATATACCTAGAGATGGTCTATTTTTCTACTTTGTTTAGACTTAATGCATGTTATAGCTAGTAGAATTCTTTACACTGGCTCAGTAATTTTCTAAAGTGAACAGAAGAATCTGTGGTTCACAAGACTATTGAACATCTTAGGAACATCTAAGAAAAATCATCTGTAGCTATCTATATGTAGCTTTTTACTCCTAGTACATTGCAATGGATTTTCCATCACAGGAATTTTCAGAGTCAATTTTGTTTATTCCTATTTAAGCCACCATTTTTAGATCTTCTTCAAAAAAAAACCTGAAAAATGTCATAATGGCTCACTAGAATTTTTTTCCTATGAAACATAATTTTATTCTATTTTAAAATATATATTTTACTTGAAATAAATTTACATCTCTTTTTCCTCTCCATTTCCTTTATGAGCAGCTACCAGCAAACCTCTATCACTTTCTTCCCAAGTACCTCTGCATTAAGTGGTGCTCACATGTTGGGTGTAACCAATAGTCAAGAGAGTAATCACACATCATATTGAAAACTTAGCCAGCTTCCCAGGGCTAGTGAGGTCATGGATCTAAGAAACATATTAAACCAGCATAATTTCTTACTGTACTCTAAGTCTTCTTACATGCTCCATTAAATGTAGCTATTATCCCTCATCAAAGAAGTTCCTCCATAGAGTAAATAGACACCATCACAGAAAAACTCAAATGGGCAAAATACAGAGACCAACAGCCCTCAAAATACATCTACATCACAGTTCATGCATCTACGGCTCAGGGAACACTGAGGAAGAGGGCACAGAAAGATTGTAAGAGCCAGAATACCAGGAAGAGGACTGTAAAACAGTCTCTTCTAGAAATGGCTCCAGATGAATCAGATAAAATAAGAACAATGGAAATATCAACAGATATGCCATCAAGGAAGAAAAAAAAAAAACCTAGGATTTCTCCCTAAACAAGGAACCAATAGCTGCTAAGAGAAGACTTATCCTCTCCCAGGGATGAACCCTCTTGGCTGTCCAAGATGGAATACTCAGGAGAGGCAATCAAATTACCTTTGTACCATTTACTTTCAGTTTTCACTTAAGAGGTATTAAATCATATACAAAATAAAATTTCATAAGTTACAAGATCAGAGACAGAAGGCTAAATGTTACTTAATTATTTAATTTCTTTCACATACACATTTATGTGAGTTTTCTGGGACTTCCATAACAAAATTACAGACAAAGGAGCTCAAATAACATAAGTTCAGTTTTTCAGTTAGGGAGATTAGATGTTTAAAATCATGGATTTGATTTTATTGTCCTTATGTGAACTCTCATAGCCTTTTCTTTGTACATGTGTATTCCCAATAGCTCTTTCACTTGTATGAGCTCATTTTTCTTTATTCCTTTTAATGTTTTCAAATACTATCACTATTGAGGTTAAAAACATTAAGATACAGATGTGAGTGGTGGGAGGAGCATTTGTACTGTTTATCATATCAACAAGTCTCTAGAATCATAACACTGTGAATGAAACAGTGCCTTAAGGTTTCCATTGATGCTATAAAAACAAGATTAAAAACAACTTATGGAGGAGAAGGGTGTATTTTTTGTTTGTATGTTTGTTTTTGGTTGTTGTTTTGATTTCACTTCCATGTAATAGCCCATCAATGTAGGAAATGAATACAAAACTCAAAGCAGGCCAAGCAACAAGAGGCAGGAATGAAACAGAAGGCACAGAGGAGTGCTGTTACTGGCTTACTCCTGACAGGTTTCTCAGCTTGTCTTCTTATTGTACCCATGGTCACCAGATCAGAGCTGGCATTGTCCACTATGAGCTGGTTCCTGTCTCATCATTCACCAATCAAGAAATCTCACCACAGGCTTGCCCATAGGACAGTCTTATGGGGGCATTTTCTCTACCAAAGTTGCCTCTTCCCAAATGACTATCATTTCTCAGTTTTACATAATACTAGTCAAGACAAAGGGCTTCAAAATGCATATTCTTTCCAAAGAGAAATTTTGAGAGATTTTCAAAATTCAGAAAGGTAACTCTAATGACTAATCATAGAATTTAGGTCATAAGCACTTTTAAAAACATTAATTTAGGTCATCGTGGAAGCAGATCTCTCTTCCTATCCCTATAGGATAACTAGATTAGGATAATTCAAGTGGGAGGATCCATGTTAAGTGTGAGTTGTGCTGTTGCACTGTGTGGGATGGAGTAAATCAGCAATCAATCTCCTGCCACATGCTACTCCTGTTGAGATGTCTTTCATGTCATGAAGGACTGTATCTCTGAAAATGTAAGCCAAAATAAACCTTTCTCCAGGCTGCTTCTGTCAGGAACTTGTCTCAGAAAAAGCCAAGTAACTAATACAGAATTATTACTGTGAAGGAGAAGCCACTGTTGTCAAAAACCTGATTAAATGTTTATTAGGTACTTGGAACTGACTTGTGGAAGAAATGTGGAAGTGTTTGGAATTTTGGACTTAAAATGCCTTTGAACACTGTAAACAGAATTTAATGGCTTATTCTTTCAGGCATTTGTAACACAATAGTTCCAAGAGAAATATAGACAGTAGCAGCCTAGCTCATGAAGCTTCCGAGGGGAATAGGACTCTATAAAGAACTTAGCTATATGTGCCTATTGTGTTTTTTTCTTTGGCTAGTTGTTGTTTATTTTGTCCTATACTGTTTTGTTTTAATTTTAGTTTACTACTACTACTACTACTACTACTATTATTATTATTATTATTATTATTATTATTATATGAGTTTGCATTTTAATGACAGCAACAAAGGGTTTTGAAGAAGGGAGAATCTGGGAGGATGTGGGGGAGGGGAAACTGTAAAATATTGTATTAAAAATTAGTTTTCAATCAAAATAGAACTTGGCTAGAAGTCTTTAATGTGATATTCTGGCAAGGAATCTGCAGAAGTTTAGGTAGAAATAGAATTTACAGCTGATGGATTAATTTGTTTGGCTGAGAACATTTTAGGATGGACAACATTTAGGCTGTGGAGTAGCTAATGCTCAGTGATTTCATGCAGTTTAGAGTCGGAAGAGAAACTAATGAGGACATTAAAAAGTGAAGTTTGGAGTGGAAAGCTCTTTTAGTAAGTGTAAAGCTTTAAGACAGTATATCTGACAAATCATATGTAATTTGTCAGAGATTAATGTCATCATCTGTAATTGGTTAGAGATTGATGTCATCAAAAGAACCCTGAGTGCAAGATCTTATCCATTGAATACTCCATCCTGTGAAAATATAATTTCACTTGAAAATAAAAATTCATTTGAATTTAAACTAAGAATGCCACTGAATGAGTTTCCTTTAAAAGAATCTAAAAAATATAGGCTAAAACTAACATGAACTGTTGGTGGGATTGCAAAATGGTAAAACCGCTCTGGAAATCAGTTTGGCGGTTCCTCAGAAAATTGGGCATGTTACTTCCAGAGGACCCTGGCATACCACTCCTGGGCATATACCCAGAGGATTCCCCTGCATGCAATAAGGACACATGCTCCACTATGTTTATAGCAGCCTTGTTTATAATAGCCAGAAATTGGAAGCAGCCCAAATATCCCTCAAAGGAGGAATGGATACAGAAAATGTGGTATATTTATACAATGGAATACTACACAGCAATTAAAAATAATGAATTCATGCAATTTGTAGGTAAATGGTTAGACCTGGAAAATATCATCCTGAGTGAATTAACCCAATCACAAAAGAATGCACCTGAAATGCAATCACTGATAAGTGGATATTAATGAGCCCAGAAGCCCTAAATACTCAAGACACAAATAGCAAGTCAAATGATTCCCAAGAAGAAGAAAGGAGAGGACCCTGGGCCTGTAAAGATTGCTTCCAGTTTAGTAAAGAAACCGAGGGGGGAGGGGGAATTATTGGGGAACAGATGGGGGGGAGAGGAACTATGGGAACTATGGTGGGTGGGAACTGGGAAAGGGGAAAGCCTTTGGAATGTAAACATAGAATATAGAAAATAAAATTAAAAAAAAAAAAAAACTAACATGAATGAAAAGAAGTTTGGAAAGGCTAGATTAGCAGGAGACAAAGCCAATGTCTGGAAAATTAGCCGAGATAAAAGTGTCATAATTTCCTAGGGACCAATCCACCAACCATGGAGTATACATGGAGGGATCCATGGCTCTAGTTGCTTATGCAGCAGAGGACTGACTTATCTGGCATCAATGGGAGGGGAGGCCCTTTGTCCTGTGGAGACTTGATTCTACAAGGTAGGGAAATGATAGGCTGGTGAAGCAGGAGTGGGTGAGTGGGTGGGGGAGCTTTCTCATATAAGCAGGGGGAAGAGGGAATGGAATAGGGTGTTTGTGGAGGGGAACACGAGAAGAGGGTTAATATTTGAAATATAAATAAATAAAATAACCAATAAAAAAGTGGCATAGTCTAATGGGTACATTCTCAAAAATTCCATTATTTCTTAGTGGTTTTATATAATAGCCACAAGTCATGCAACATAAAAACCTTAGAATTTCAAAGAGTGATACAGATAATTATAGTTAGAGAGTTTCATATCTCACTATCAATAATTGATGGATCCATTGAGAGTATAGTTGAATAGCATCATTAATATGTCATGGGACCAACTTGACAGTCATGTAATGGCGCAGTCAACAAAAATGATATATATTCATTTCAAATTTGCAGGGAAATTTCACACATTGATTAAGTTACATATCGAGAGTCTGAATCACCAACGAAAGAACACACAGGGGATGGACTTAGGCCTCCTCATTCATATGTAGCAGATGTACAACTTGGTCTTAAAGTGGGTCCTGAGCAATTGCAACAGGGACTTTCCCAAAATTTATTGCCTGTAGGTTGCATAAGTTGTTCTAGCTAGGCTGACTTGTTTAGCCTCAGTGGGTGAGGAAGTGCTTAGCTGCTCAGAGACTTGAAATGCTAGGGTAGGGGGATACCAAGGGGTCCTCACCCACTCAGAGGAGAAGGGGTGAAGAGATGAGGGATAGATTGTGGGAAGTGGTAACTGGGAGTTACAATGAACAAATGTAAAGCAAAGAAGTAAAACAAAAAAAATTAAATTAACACAATGATAGGAGTAAATAGCAAACCAACTTTATTTCCCAAAGATTGGTCATTTACACAAATTAATAGTTTATCTGAAAAATGTTAATTACCCAAATAGTGTAAATCTTCTGAAATTAATCATATTTGTTTGCCTCAATAGACCTATTTCTAAAATAGATAATAGGTGAATCTTCTCTCTTATGAAGAAATTAAGTAAATCATCAATAAAATTGCTAAAACAGAAAGCAAAATGTCCAAATGGTGTCAATGATAGATACTATGAAAGCATCAAGAAAGCATTCTTGTCAAGCAGTCACTCATCCCCTCAGCCAGGTGGGCAGCCGGCAGTTTTGAAAACTGCATTAGATGTATATTGACCTGGTACAATGAAATTGGGTTTATCCCTGGAGTATTTTTTTCCAACAATCCTAAATTCTAGTCTAATCATATTAAAAATACTAGACAAGTCAACCAAGGAGTGAATTCTCCAAATCCCTGAGCAGTATTCACTTCAACACCCAGTCATTACAAACATGTAAAAAAAAAAAAAGTCATATGCAGGAATGAAGCAGGAATTAATACAAAGGTACGTGGGACTCTGCATGGTTTCCAGAAACAGAAATCAAACATATTATAAGAAGAAAGAAAATTTAAATTCATTATCTACTTTAAATAACAATCATTTGGATTAATTTGCTCATTATTTGCATCAAATGTGCCTTAGTAAATCCAGACATTTTTGATAGAGACACTATAACACTTCTTTCTGATAACCTCAAACAGTTCTAATAATAAGGTTTATATTTGAAATGTGTGCCACTTATTTCCTTGTAAATTATCTCTGTTTATTTCAGCACATAGAGAATATACTTAATGTGTGTAAATTAATTCTCACTGTGTTCATTCACAGTATAATCAATTATCAATCTATTCAGGACTTTGCACTGTCTGTTGATTCTGGGGCTGTTCTCATACTAAAGTTTTTTTTTTTAAATGTATGTTGGAAAGGGACAGTGTGATGTGAGTTTGGGGACTTTTGACATTGAAAACACTTAAATTTTTTTGTCAGGACCACATACAAATTACCACAGTTTACCTAGAGAAATGAAAACAAACTGGAAATCAAATCAAGACTCTTAGTGTGGGATTTTTGAATAGTCTATTTTCTTTCTCCCTGCATGCATGCTTTATTTTGTGTTGTCAAAAATTCTTAATAATTTCATCCATGAACTCCTTTATCATATTCATTAATGTATTACTAGTTACTTATTGTATGTGCCATTTCTCTTAAAGGAAATTTTTTAAAAGTGGTAACATTTAACATTGCAAGCCATTTTAAAATATGTAATTAACTGCCACCATCATCTTAGTTATCCATTTTCTATAAAACTGGAATAATCTTTACTGTGAATATTAATATTTTCTTTTAAACTATTCAAATTATGACTCATTTGAAATGTGTCACATATCATGGATTTCCAATTTTATGAATTCAAAGCATATACTTTAAATGTAATATTATTAAGTTTGAGATTTTCTCATAGATCACTGAATGATATTCTTTTAAAATCAGGCTATGGAAGGGTGCTTTAGTCTTTCCTTGACAATTTTCATAAAGAAAAAACAATATATTTATGCTAATGGTGAGATTAGTGATATGACTTTCCTCACTAATATTTTCAACTATTTTTAATGCTTCATAGAAACTTTGCCCAGCCAGTGATAGCCTTTAATTTGTAATTGTTTTAATATGAGAAAAGTCTAAATTATATTAATCTATGTTTATGCATTAAGGCAATCTAGCAATAGTTTCTTTTACTATTTTAACACATTTGAGAGAATATACTATGATATCCTCATGGTAAAGTTCATATAGATTTGGCCATTTATTCCATTTTTTCAAATATTTTGTATGAGACAAAGAATCTGAGAAAAGAAATCTCACAAATTATTTTTAATTAAGGCTGATATTCACTTCAGAGATTTTTATCTTCCTCCATTAGTACACTTAATGCTGAGCAAGCCATGACAGCCATGTGTTTCTATTTTATCTTGTTTGTTTTGCAGATTTCTAGTGGTATCAATATAAAGTGATAAAATAAAAATCATAAACAGATCATTAGAATACCAAATTCTGCTCAAAATATTAATTATTTTGAGGAGATATGAACTAAATGGAAAAACATATTTCTATTATTTTCAATTAGATAGACTTTAAAACTGAAAAGTGCATGCAATTTTAACTCAGTGGAATGAAAATATAGTTTTATTATACATTGATTAATTATGGTTGTGTAAATTTACATGATATAAAGTGTTAAAAACTTGATAGAACTCAGTATGATTAAATCAATTTGAGCTATTTGGAAATTCAAATGTGGCTTTTTGAGATGAAAATAATTAGATTTGTTCTTTGAGCAACATTAAAGTGTGTAGGTTTTTTTCAAGTTTTAAAACCTAACTAGAATATATTTATATCATTTCCTCCTTTTCTTTTCTCTCTCCAAATCCTACCATGTCCAGTTTATTCAATTTCTTTCATATTCCCCTCCCCTCCATGTAAATTTCTGGCCTGTTATGTGCATATTAAATATGATGGATCCTGCCGGGCGGTGGTGGTGCTTGCCTTTAATCCCAGCACTTGGGAGGTAGAGGCAGGCAGATTTCTTAGTTCGAGGCCAGCCTGGTCTACAGAGTGAGTTCCAGGACAGCCAGGGCTACACAGAGAAACCCTGTCTCGAAAAAACCAAAAAAAAAAAAAATGATGACTCCTCAGTAGGTAATGAATAACCTGTTAGGGGGTTTGATCTCTAAGAAAGACTGATTCTCCTTTTAGCAGTCATCAAATGCCTTTAGTTCTTCATCTAGGGGTGGGACCCTGTGAGATTTTCACCTTACCCATTAGCATATCTCCTTGCTCAGGACCCATATTATTTATTGTATAGTGGGAGTAACTTTCTTGTCATTTTTAGAAGACATACCCTGAGAACAGGCTTCCTGGTCCTCTACTTCTTACAATCTCTGACTCCCCTCTCCTGTTTCCTGGCACTTAGACACATGAGTTGTGTTATAGGAGTATCCATTGAGGCTTCTTGGATAAGGTTTAAGAGCTATAACTATATATAACTATGTAGTTTTATGTATACAACTATGAATTTGCTTACCTGTAACTATAAGGATAAGTTTTAGAACCCAGTTAAAAATTATGTTGGCCCAGTAAAGTGGCCATAGTGAGTTATGTTATCAAATCACCATGTCACTAGCCACAGGTAGTTGGCTAGATTTCTATTTTTAGGTGAATTCTCTCAAACTGAACAGGCCTTAGACAAAGTTCATAGCTGTTTGTTTCTTCCAAGATATGAAGGGCACTATTTTACCTGTGGGTTTGTTGCCATGTTGATTTTGATCACTGTAGTTCACAAGTAAAATATCGTGAACTCTGTCCCTTTCTTGGCAACTCACATTCTGGTACTACAGTAGGAAGGAGTCTCTCAAGTCAGAGTCTTTTCAAGTCGTTCTCTGGGTTGTAGGTCTGAAGTGTGTGATATTTTGAACAGTACGGTTTTACCATCAACCTCTTGAGGCAGTCAAAGACAACAGCAATAACCTGCATTTTGCAGGGAATCTCCTGGTCAATGCTGATCAGCATCCCAAAAGATTGTTTCCCGTGTCTGTCCTTGTGTTTTTTGTTAGTTTCTTGTTGTGAGGAGAATTGCCATCCAAAGGGACTAACTCCATTTTACACACACACACACACACACACACACACACACATACACACACACACTACATGCAAGTTTATGTGAATACCAAGATTTCTTGAGTCTTTTGAAACATTGTTAGTGTTACTTGTCCCTTTTCCCTCCCTCCTTTTCTGTTTTGATTTTTCTTCTCCTGCTCACTTATAGGCCACCCTTTCATGCATCTTCCCTTTTCTATCTTCTGTTTCCTGTTATTCCCTCTCGAGGACATTGTCCCATGGTAACGTTTTACTTTCATGTTTTCTGTAGTTATTCCAGAATATATACTCTCATCTGAAGCTGGGCTAGCAAGCATAGACAAAATAAAAGTTTTTTTTTTTTTTAATAAATTGTTTTAGGTTTTGAGAATTTTATATTTTCTTGGTATATTTGCATTTTTATCTTACCCTTTTCTCTCTTCAACTCCTCTCTTTTCCTGCTGTTCTTTGTCAATTTCATAACCATTTTCCCCTTTAAATACTTATATACATAAAAATGTTAATAGTTTACTTTAGTCTACATTGAAATAAATTAATATCTGTATAATGTATATACATGTTCATTTAGCTCTGTG
The DNA here is from genome assembly GCA_964023405.1 of Apodemus agrarius. Taxonomy (NCBI): domain Eukaryota; kingdom Metazoa; phylum Chordata; class Mammalia; order Rodentia; family Muridae; genus Apodemus; species Apodemus agrarius. The sequence continues at coordinate 44,850,888 of OZ030018.1, forward strand.
CATATGTGTGAGAGAGTACATGAATATTTGTGTGCACTTGTGTGAGAAGGTCAGATGTCAGTGAATAGATATCTTTAAATTCTTCACTTTAGGTTTTGAGTCAGTGTCTCATGGAACGTAGAAGTCACAGATCATGTAGGATAAGCTGTCGTTTGAGCCCAGGGATCCATTTGTCTCTATAACTATTTCTCCTCCAGTGTCAGATCAAGACACAGATGCACATTGCAACTGGCTTTGGTAAGGGTGTTACATCTTTAAATTCAAATGCTCGTGTTTATAAAAGACACTTTGTTTAGTGTTCCAGATCTAGATAGGATACAATAAAAATAACTACATACACATATGTATACTTTTCGCCACATCTGAGAGCTAATATTAAAAATAATTGTTCAGACTACTACTCCTGTACAAAATAAGGTACTCTTATTATGGAATAAAAATATTTATAATAGTTAAAACAGTCAGGCCTTTAAAAATTCTTCTGATAAAATAGGTATATCTTAATGATTGAAAGACCATAGCATACTCTCACAAGAATTTTTTCCCGTATTTTCTTTTCATTTTGCCACTGTTTTAGCTTAATGTTCTGGAGACACAGTTACTATGTTCTTTTATTCAAAATGTGGCCTTTATTTTGTCATTTCTTTTCCCACAATACTGTGATGTTTACACGATTACTATCGGTCACTTTAAAATAGAGCCCTGTTGCTGCTCTGTGTGTACTGCTGCTCTGTGTGACAACCCTGCTGTTGCCACTGACTATTCTGTATTCTGAACCGCTGCTGTCAATTTTGTTCCTACAAGGTAAATCATTGTTTTAATACTCCCGTGAAGACTTAAAATATGCACTCAGGCATGTTCAATCGATTATAAATGTTTCCCTTGCATTAGAAGAGGAGACTTGTTCACATCTAATTTTTAAAATACATTTTTTGTTGAAGAAATGTTTTGGATCAACAAATAGCTTTAGAGACTGATGGCCTTTTAAATTCCTCACACATGGACAATAAATATGATTACTACACGAAACACCAACCTGTTTTGGATACTGATTTCCCCCCCAGAACTCACAAAAAGAAACATGATTTCAATAATACTTCCACCTGCTAGGCTTTCAGAAATTCTAGAGGACACACTCTTCATCTATCCCTCTTATTTTTATTTTTCTCGTGTTAATTTGTATATTTATTATTTACATCAAAGTTCAGCTCAGACACAGTATTAGGGACACGTATCATGGATCATGTTGAACTATAAAAAATGAAAGCATGAAAAACATGCAGTCCTAGGGTTTCTAATCTGTTAAGTGAAGTGAATAGCTGAAAGACAAATCTTCAGTAAAATTTGACATGTTCTTTGGTGAATTTCTGCCTACAACTAAAGATAATAATAAAACACTACCTGAAATTCTTCACAAATTCTCAGCATTTCCACTTTTAAAAGTATTATTAGTGATTAATACACTGAAAAGAAAGTATTCATTTTTAATGTGGTACTAAATATAGTTAAAAACCATGCATGCTAATAACGTAGCAATGCATATTCAGTGATGAAAAGCAGTATTTTTAAAAAAATCAACAAACCAGAAGATGCCCGCTCTCTGAATTATAAGTCGTTGGAATGAGAACATATGGCTCAATATAAAAATAAGTACAATTGTAGAATGCTAAATTTTAAAGCAAAACATCTCCAGGTTTCATCTTAGCATATATTCTGTATTTTCTCTAGTGGGGATTAAAGTGGTTAAATTAGTTCTTAACTCTCTTGCTTTGACTCTTGTTTGTACACTGGATTGTTAATAGTTATTTTTTTCAGCATATAACTATACTAGAACTCTTGTATATGATAGGAAATGTAGGCAGGCTGATTTTTCTCCCTGAACTTTCTTTAGGAGACTCAATCACAAAGTCATTCATTATCACCCTTGGCCCTCCATTTGAAGTGTCTAAAAATAGTTGGAGTTAATGACTAAAATTAGTGTGCTCTGTTATGGATAGAGAATTTATCTTCATGTTATATTAATCAGTTATTGTGAAAGCTCTGTAAAATGATTTTACTCCTCGTGTAAACATAAAGAGAACAAAATAACTCCCATTCATAATAAAACTTCATGTATAACTGATAATAGTTGTTCATCATAGATACTTCTCAGATATCTATGCTTAGTTATTTCTTAGTTATTTCATATCATTATAAATATTTAGCTTTCAGCATCTCATTTAGATGGGCCTTGTGAAGTTTTAGCCTATATTACTAAAGATATATTTAGTAGATTCATTATAATAACTACAATCCCTTTCTCAGTTCTTAGATTGTTTTACAATTAAATCTGTATTTTAATATGTTAAGAATTTTAGTTTAAATGAAGCTATGTCATTTGGGGTGATAATGTTCACGCTAAGTAACAAGCTATATTAAAACAAACAAACCCAAACAACAACCAAAAACCGTAGTGTGACTCATTGGAAACTTTTTTCCTGATATTGATTGAAAGTCTAAGAGACCCCACAAGCAATATAAGCTATTAACAAAACAGTTAAGCAATGCTCTTGGTTACCTCCAGAGTTCAGTTGCAAGCCTCTATTGCTGAAGATACTACCTGTTTTAGACAGCCGACTTGAAGAAATTGACCTAAGACCCTCCTCCTCAAGGACCAGCTCTTATGTTATGTGAAATTGCTATGCAAGCTACCAAGGGACAAAGCAAGCAATAGTTCTACCTAGATGTGCTGCCTATGACACACAGCAAAGTAAGATATTGCTAAAGGTGAGACATTGGCACATATGGGGAGTAACTACCAGCCATCCTATTTTATAGGAAAGTGTTCAGGCTTGGTACTGACGGTGAATCTAGTGAACTACCTTTGGCTATCTGGTGAAAAAACTAATGATGACACTTGTGGTTTCAAACTACATTCTAAACAATTATTTTTATATCAACAGGTAAGTTTAGCATTCACATCTCAACACGGAAGCTTCATTTTTTTTCAAACATAGCATTACAGAATTCCACAACTGGTCAAACAGAGAACAGTTGAATACAGAGTTATCAGATACAATAGATACATAGCCCCAACAGCTAAGGCTTTGAGAACATTTTGTAAAAGATGGCCAAAAGACTGGAAGAGTCTGAGACCGAGGACTGTTACAAAGAAGCTAAACTCAAGAACTATCAAGAATATGAGTATCTTGAGATTACATGCAAAATAACAACATTAATCGAAAGGCCAATGTTGATGAGTAAAGCTTCCATTTCCCTACTGCTGTAAGGATGGTTATAACGTTGAAGCCTGGCAAGAGAGGGAGTTCAATTCACTCCAGTGACAATCCTCTTAATAGATTAGCCAATACCAAGAGATCAGCTTTAAATACATATACATACGTGCAACAACTAATTAACTAAGCAAGCTGTATTTATAAATGTATGTGTATTTATATATGTATATTTATATGCATATGTGTAACAATAATAATCAAAGAAAAAGAGACCATACATTTTAGGAGTGTGTGCGGAGGTGGGATAATGAAAGAATTAAGGGAAGGAGAGAGAGTGATGCTGTTATATAGTATTTATGTATGGAATTCTCAAAAACTAAATATATTTAATAACAGAATTTCCCTTTGTTATTCTTGTTATTTGAAATATTTTATATATTCTCCATCTTCACCTGAATTTAACTAATACTATAGTTAAAGCAGCATGCAGATTTCTCAGATTCCAGTTCTTCTACCTCCATCTTTTGTTCTACAGCATCTTTAATGAATATGTCTCTTCTACACCAACAATCCTTCCTTTACTATTGTGACATCATTAGTATAAAACATTCTACAGTTTTGTATTAATCTGTTTCCCATTACTAAAATGAAACACTCAAGGCTACTAATTCATAAAAATGATACAGTGTGTTTATTTAGCTCAGATTTCAGTAGCTTCTAGTACGACATCAGATGCTCACAGTCCTCAAGCCTGTAATAAGAACCAAGAACAGAGGTAGAGTGTGTATTGGAGCACCAGGCTCACAAGACAGATGGGAAGCATAGAGTGATCACATCTTATTTCCCAAAAAACATCCACTGGGAAATCACATGTTCAATAAAATAAGCATTTCAATATTCTGCATGCCTACTGCCTTCCAGTATCTCTATCCCTATGGACCAAGCCTTTAGGTGCATGTGTGTCTGGAAGATACTTGACAAAACCATAAGAAAAGTTTTCCCACTATGAAAAGTTCTGTTTCTTAAAAACTGTACGCTATTCTCTCTTGCCTTTCACGACTGAGTTCTTGGTGGCTTCATAAGCAGTTTTCAAGCTCAGTCATACTTCTGCTCCCAGCCGCTCAACAGAATTTGTTATTACTCAATACTATTGTGTGTATAATCACTTGCAGAGAGATTCTTCTCAGCACTCGGATTACTTCATCTCTGTGCCTCCTTGATCGACCCAGGCAGCCTACTTTCACGAAACCAATAGTGCTGCAGCTTTCTTGTGTTATTTTCTTCCAATTCATTGCACCTATTTAATCTACCTCACTGGCTTCTAGATCTGTTTTGCTTTTTGTTTGTTTGTGAGTTTTTTTTTTCATCTGCATGGGTTTTGCTTAAATATTTCTGAATAAATTTGCTTTTGGCTAAACTCTTGAGGCATCAGTTCAATGAACTCTATTTACTAGTTGCTAAATTCTAAAACTCACCAGGTCAAATGAATTCACCTTGACATTATTCCTCGCATGGTGCCCCATGTCTATCATCCATAGAGCTTTCGGATTTCACCTTCTTCTCTCTCTGGCCTCTTAAATTGCGCAGGTGGTTGCTTATAAGCCAGTGACAAGATCTATTTTTAGAAACTTAAAACTTACATTTTCACTTATTAATGTAAATTGTTACCCTGAACTTTCGAATCCTCTGCTAATCAGACTCTGTTAATGTCTTTGACTTGAATTTCTGAGATCCTCTTTGCGAGTGTCTCCTAATTTCAGGTCATGTCACATTTTTTGCTGGTCCCATCACTTGTCACATGGTGTCACATTTATGCCTGCTTCTTATGTTGGCAGACCTCTTCTTTGTCCATTGCTTGTTTATAATTTTATTTCTTTTCCAGGACAAATGTCATTCTTCTCTTACAACATTTCCCTTGTTTTTAGTGACAAGTACCTCCTCAGTCTCCTTGTTTGACTGTCAAATTTTATTTTTGTCACAGAGCTATTATTTCCTGCTCATTTATTTATTGTGTTTAATTCTTTTGTTCTTTGATAGTGATGGTGACACAACCACAAATATCTTTTTTTCATTATTTTATTTTATTTTTATTTATTTTTTTTTTATTTTCTATACTCTTTCTTTACATTCCAAAGGCTTTCCCCTTTCCCAGTTCCCCCCATCACCATAAGTTCCATAAGTCCTCTTCCCCCCTGCCCATTTCCCAATAACTCCCCCCCACCATTTCTCTGTTCTGGTATTCTCCTACAAAACTGGATTTAGTCTTTTTCCAGAAGAGGGTCTTCTCCTTCCTTTTTCTTAGGAATCTTTTGCTTAGCTAATTGTGCCTTGAGTATTCAGAGCTTCTGGGCTCATTAATGTCCACTTATCAGTGATTGCAATTCATGTGTATTCTTTTGTGATTGGGTTAACTCACTTAGGATGATATTTTCCAGATCCAACCATTTGCCTACAAATTGCATGAATTCATTATTTTTAGTTGCTAAGTAGTATTCCATTGTATAAATATACCACATTTTCTGTATCCATTCCTCCTTTGAGGGACATCTGGGTTCTTTCCAGCTTCTGGCTATTATAAATAAGGCTGCCATGAACATAGTGGAGCATGTGTCTTTATTATATGCAGGGGAATCCTTTGGGTATATGCCCAGGAGGTGTAGGACAGGGTCCTCTGGAAGTGCCATGCCCAATTTTCTGAGGAACCACCAAACTGATTTTCAGAGTGGTTATACCATCTTGCAATCCCACCAACAATGGAGAAGTGTTCCTCTTTCTCCACATCCTAGCCAGCAACTGTTGTCTCTTGAGTTTTTAATCTTAGCCATTCTGACTGGTGTGAGGTGGAATCTCAGGGTTGTTTTGATTTGCATTTCCCTGGTGACTAATGATGTTGAACATCACTTAAGGTGCTTCTCAGCCATCCATATTTCTTCTGGTGAAAATTCTTTATTTAGGTCTGTACCCCATTTATTAATAGGGTTATTTGGCTCTTTGGGGTCTAACTTCTTGAGTTATTTGTATATACTGGATATTAGCCCTCTGTTAGATGTGGGGTTGGTGAAGATCTTTTCACAATTTGTTCGTTGCCATTTTGTCCACTTGACAGTGTCTTTTGTCTACAGAAGCTTTGTAATTTTATGAGGTCTCATTTGTCAATTCTTGATCTTAGAGCATAAGCTATTGGTTTTTTGGGATATATATATATATATATATATATATATATATATATATATATATATATATATCATCTGCAAATAATGATAGTTTGACTTCTTCCTTTCCAATTTGTATCCCTTTGACTTCCTTATGTTTTCTAATTGCTCTTGCTAAAACTTCAAGTACTATATTGAAAAGATATGGAGAGAGAGGACAGCCTTGTCTAGTCCCTGATTTTAGTGGGATTGTTTCAAGTTTCTCTCCGTTTACTTTGATGTTGGCTACTGGTTTGCTGTATATTGCTTTTACTATGTTTAGATAAGGGCCTTGAATTCCTGTTCTTTCCAGGACTTTTAGCATGAAAGGATGCTGAATTTTGTCAAATGCTTTTTCAGCATCTAATGAGATGACCATGTGGTTTTTTTCTTTTAGTTTGTTATGTAGTAGATTACATCGATGGATTTACATATATTGAACCATCCCTGCATCCCTGGGATGAAGCCTACTTGATCATGGTGAATGATTGTTTTGATGTGCTCTTGGATTCTGTTGATAAGAGTTTTATTTAGATTAGGCAAAGGTAAATTATGATTCCCCCTTGGCCCTGGAGCTTGCCAAGTGCATCTGGCACTCATTGCTAGAAACCTGGGACCACATCACAGGGAGGAAAGTGAAGATATCTGGAAGTGTTCATGTGTATTCACGGCAATTTAAAAGTGTAGGAACACCTGGGAATCTTCTGTTTGTCTGATTTTCTATCCTTGATACAATATGAAAGTTAATTGTGGTATTTCATGAATAAAGACACTTCTCTATCCTCAAAAAAAAAAAACAAAAAACAAAAAACAAAAAACAAAAAACAAAAAAACCCAAGAATTTTATTTAGTGTTTTTGCATCGATATTCATAAGGGAAATTGGCCTGTAGTTCTCTTTCTTTGTTGGATCTTTGTGTGGTTTTGGTATCAGCGTAATTGTGGCTTCATAGAATGAGTTGGGCAGTGTTCCTTTTGTTTCTATTTTGTGGAATAGTTTGAAGAGTATTTGTGTTAGGTTTTCTTTGAAGGCCTGAGAGAATTCTGCACTAAAACCATCTGATCCCCTACTTTTTTTGGTTGGGAGGCTTTCTGTAACCCCTTCAATTTCTCTCGGGGTTATGGGACTGTTTAGCTGATCTAATTGATCCTGATTTAATTTTGGTATTTGGTATCTGTCTAGGAAATTGTCCATTTCCTCCAGATTCTCCAGTTGTGTTGAGTATAGATTTTTGTAGTAGGATCTGATGATATTTTGAATTTCCTCAGTCTCTGTTGTTATATCCCCCTTTTCATTTCTAATTTTTTTAATTTGTATACTGTCTCTGTGCCCTTTGGTTAGTCTGGCTAAAGGTTTATCTATCTTGTTGATTTTCTCAAAGAACCAGCTCCTGGTTTTGTTGATTTTTGTATGGTTCGCTTTGTTTCTACTTGATTGATTTCAGCCCTTAGTTTGATGATTTCCTGTCTCCTACTCCTCCTGGCTGAATTAGCTTCTTTTTGTTCCAGGGCCTTCAGGTGTGCTGTTAAGCTGCTAGTGTATGCTCTCTCCAGTTTCTTTTTGGCGGCACTCAGGGCTATGAGTTTTCCACTTAGCACTTCTTTCATTGTATCCCAAAGATTTGGGTAGGTTGTACCTTCATTTTCATTTAATTCTAAAAAGTCTTTGATTTCTTTCTTTATTTCTTCCTTGACCAAGGTGTCATTGAGTAGAGTATTGTTCAGTTTCCATGTGTATGCGGGCTTTCTATTGTTATTCTTGCTTTTGAAGACCACGTTTACTCCATAGTGATCTGATAGGAGGCATGGGATTAGTTCGATCTACTTGTATTTGTTGACATCTGTCTTGTGACCAATTATATGATTGATTTTGGAGAAGGTACCATGCAGTGCTGAGAAAAAGTTATATTCTTTTGCTTTAGGATGAAATGCTTTATATATATATATATATATATATATATATATATATATGTGAAATCCAACTGGTCCAAAGCTTCAATTAGTTTCACAGTGTCCCTGTTTAGTTTCTGGTTTCCTGATCAGTCCATTGAGGAGAGTGGAGTGTTGAAGTCACCCATAATTATTATTTATTATTTATTATTATTGTGTTAGGTGCAATGTGTGCTTTAAGCTTTATTAAAGTTTCTTTCACGAATGAGGGTGCCCTTGCATTTGGAGCATAGATGTTCAGTATTGAGAGTTCTTCTTTGTGGATTTTCCCTTTGACCAGCAGGAAGTGACCTTCTGTGTCTCTTTTGATAACTTTAGGTTGAAAGTCAATTTTATCTGGTATTAATGTGGTTACTCGGGCTTGTTTCCTGAGACCATTTGCTTGTAAAATTGTCTCCCAGCCTTTTACTCTAAGTTAGTGGTTGTCTTTGACACTGATATGTGTTTCCTGTATGCAGCAAATTGTAGAGTCCTGTTTCCGCATCCAGTCTGTTAGTCTATGTCTTTTTATTGGGGAATTGAGTCCATTGATGTTAAGAGATATTAAGGAACAGTAATTATTAATCCCTGACGTTTTTGAAAATATTTTTTATATTTGAGTGGTTATCTTCTTTTGGGTTTGATGAGAGGAGGTTTCTATCTTGCTCCTTCTGGGGTGTAGTTTCCCTCCTTGTGTTGGTGTTTTTCCCTTATTATCCTTCATAGGGCTGGGTTTGTGGAAAGATATTGTGCAAATTTGGTTTTGTCATGGAATACCTTAGTTTCCCCATCTATGTTGATTAAGAGTTTTGCTGTGTATAGTAGTTTTGGCTGAAATATGTGTTCTCCTAGAATCTGCATGATATGTGCCCAGGATCTTCTAGCTTTCATGGTTGCTGGTGAGAAGTCTGGTGTAATTCTGATAGATCTTCCTTTATATGTTACTTGGCCTTTTTCTCTTACTGCCTTTAATATTCTTTCATTGTTTAGTACATTTGGGGTTTTGATTATTATGTGATGGGAGGTATTTCTGTTCTGGTCCAGTCTGTTTGGAGTTCTGTAGGCTTCTTGTATATTCATGGGCCTCTCTCTCTTTAGGTTGGGGAAGTTTTCTTCCATAATTTTGTAGAAGATATTTGCTGGCCCTTTAAGTTGTAAATCTTCCCTCTCATCTGTACCTATAATCCTTAGGTTTGGTCTTCTCATTGTGTCCTGGGTTTCCTGGATGTTTTGGGTTACAGGCTTTTTGCATTTTTCATTTTCTTTGATTGTTGAGTCCATGGTTTCTATGGTATCTTCGGCATCAGAGATTCTTTCTTCTATCTCTTTTATTCTATTGCTGATATTTGGGTCAAGGCCCCTGATTTCTTCCCAAGGTTTTCTATCTCCAAAGTTGTCTCCCTTTGAGATTTCTAAGTTGTTTCTACTTCTGTTTTTAGATCCTGCATGGTTTTGGTCAGATCTTTAGCTTGCTTGTTTGTTTTTCATATAATTCTTTAAGAGATTTTTGTGTTTCCTCTTTCATGACTACTACTTGTTGGCCCACGTTCTCCTGTATTTCTTTATGTTATTTTTCTATTTCCTCCTTATTGGCTTTTACTTTTTGATCCATATTCTCCTGAATTTCTTTAAGTCATTTTTGTGTTTGCCTTGCAAGGACTTCTAGCTTTGAATCCATTTCCTCCTCTATTTTGTTAAGAGATTTATCCATGTGTTCCACTATCAGCATCCTGACCAGTGATTTTAGATCTATGTCTTGATTTTCTGGTGTGCTGGTGTATCCGGGACTTACTGCTGTCAGGGAACTGGGTTAGGATACTGCCATATTGCCTTGATTTCTGTTAGTAACCTTCCTACATTTGCCTTTTGCCATTTGTTTATTTCTGGACTTAGTTGTTCTTATTACTGGCTGGTGTTTAAAGCTCCTGTGAGCCTGGCTTTTGGTGCTGTTGTCTCAGAGGGTGTCTGTGCTCCTGAGGCAGAAACTGGAAGGTTTCCACCATTGGGCTCTGATTTACCTCCTCAGCTCTGCTGGGCTGGATTCAAGTCTCCTCTTGGCTTGCCTCTCAGAGCTTAACTGGCCTCCCGTGGTCTCCTCCTAGTTTGCCTGGTTAGTCTACCAGCTCCAAGATCATGGCGGGTCTCAGGGCTCTGCCTGACCACGGGAATCCCTGCAGGACTGGGGCTTCCCTGGCTGGATTGCTGAAGCCTAGAGAGTGTGTCTCTCAGTTGGCAGGGCTCTGTCTGTTTCAGCTGTTCTCCTCAGGATAGTGTCTGATCGCTGAGCTCTGTCTAACCATGGGGCTCTCTGTGGATAGTGAGCTCCCCAGGTTGGGCTGCAGGGTGCAAGATGGTGCTGATCCAGGTCCGTGGCTTTCCATCTATCTATGGGACCTCCTGCAGGTCAGATGCTGCCCGCCTGCCCAGGCAGCTGTAATGCTGCCCAGCTCCCTGGTGTGGAAGGCACCCAGGCAGGCTATACCCTGGGAAATCCCTCACTCTGGGGCACACTGTACCTTGCTAGGTTACCAGCTCCAAGATGGTGGTCAGCTCTGGGCTCTGTCTAACCGTAGGAATCCCTGCAGGCCCAGGCCTTCCTGGCTGGACTACTGAAGCCTAGGCAGTGGCTCTCTCAGTAGGCAGGGCTCCATCTGGTAGAGCTGTTCTCCCCAGGATAGTGTTGGACCATGGAGCTCTGTCTAACCGCAGGGCTCTCTGTGGATCGGGAGCTCCCCCGGTTGGGCTGCAGGATCCAAGGTGGTGCGGATCCAGGTCCCCAGAAATATCTTATTGTATTTTCAGTATTTTCACTATCTAGAAACGTGGGAGATATGTGTGTATGTTGGCATGTCTGCATAAACACACCTGAGTCATATTCTTTGTGTATTTCATTAGAAGAGATCCTTACAAATGGAATAACTGAGTTCTATTCAATTAAAAACTTTGTCTTTATTTTATGCTTGCCAGTTTTATCAAATATGAAATATGAGATGTTTTCTTTATCCACTTATCCATTAATGGGTGACTAGATTAATTTTTTACCCTGATTATAGTCAACAATACCATAATGCATGAAAGAAAGCAAAGATCTTGAAATCCTGATTTTATTTTATTTTAATTTTTTTGGTTATATACTCAGAACTTTGACTTTTGTATCATATCATAGTTATATTTTCAATTTTTGAATGAGATTCCATGTACTTTATCGTAGTTTTCCTGATTTACATTTCTATCAACAATGTATACAGATATCCTCCCTTTATCAGCATCCTTATAGAATTTATGATATACCTTTTTAATCATGCTAACCAAGAGGTGTGTGATCGCATCTGACTGCTGCTTGACTTGTGCTGTTCTTATAACTAATGCTTTTGAAGAGATTTTATATATCTTAGTCATTCATGACTTCTTTTGAGAAGTGACTTAGCCATTCTTCTAAAAGAATTCTCTCACAACTAGATAAAACCAATGAAATAATATATGCAGCAAAAGATATACTGTAATAGCACATATAAATGTACATACAAATATCAAGCTGATAGAAACAGAGAAGTACTGTTATATAATGTAGAGTGTGAGAGTATGAACATGTTTTAAAAATACTTTAAATATAAAATCTTTAGACCTAATATGCAGCCCAGTTGCTATATTTATTAATAATTTGTCATATACTGAGTTTTCTAATAAAGTATATTTTATGTGCTTTAATACAAAAATGAAATGAGCAACAATTATGTGAAAAGTTGGATCTGCTAGCTAGCTTCCTATTTATCATGATTTTATAATGTAAATATGTGTGTTTGTAGTTAACTTTAATGGACTTATTGCAGAATAATCTAAGTCAAGGGATTGTCCAGATGTTGGCCTTTGCATGTGTTCATCAAAGGCTGTTTTGATTACCTATTAATATGAGAAGGCTCAATTCTCTCTAGTGGCTTCAAGGCTGGGCAGTTGATCCTAGACTGTGTAAGAAAGCTAGCTAAGGTGAATCTCAAGGTCATTTGATTTGTATTTTTCTCATCACTAAGGACATTGAACATTTTAACTCAGATTGCTCCTGTCTAAAGAAACTACAGGGACAAAGAATGGAGCAGAGATGGAAGGAAAAAACATCTAGAGATTGCCCCACCTGGGGATTCATCCCATATGCAGCCACCAAACCCAGTCACTATTGCTGATGCCAAGAAGAACCTGCTGACAGTAGTTTGATATAGTTGTCTTCTGAGGGTCTCTGCCACACCCTGACCAATACAGATGTGGATGCTTGCAGTCATCCATCAGACTGAGCATGGAAACCACAATGGAGGAATTAATGGAAGCACTGAAGGAGCTAAAGGAGTTTGTAGCCCTATAGCAAGAACAACTATATCAACCAACTGGACCAGCCCAGAGCACCCAAGGATTAAACAACCAACCAAAGAGAACAGATGAAGGGACCCATGACTCCAGCTGCATATGTATCAGAGGATAGCCTTATCTGTAATCAGTGGGAGGGGAGGCCTCTGGACTTGGGAAGGTTCAATGCCCCAGTATAGGGGAATGCTAGGGCTGTGAGACAGGAATGGGTAGGTGGGTGGTGATAACTCTCATAGAAGCAGTGGGGAGGGGGAATGGTATAGAGAGTTTTCAGAGGGGAAAATGGGAAGTGGTTTGAAATGTAAATAAATAGTCCAGCACAGACAAAGCAGCCAGAAGGGAGCAGCAGAGCCGGGTACCAGCAGCTCAGCCAAGGCCACGCAGTGTTTTCAGCTGGGGCAGCCATCGTGCCCCAGACCCCCGCGCGCAAACAGCGGGCACACTGGACGCAGTGAGCGGCTGGAATCAGGTGCGTGGCCCGAGTTATAGCTTAGCTTAGCTCTGCAGGAGATCCGGGCACAGAAAGCTCAGCTGCGGGTGCAGACTATTGGCCGGGACCAGCTCTCTGAGCGGACTAGCAGCGAGGGGCCACCGGGCTGCCTCGGGGCACAGCTCGGAACTCTAGCAGCTGGAGTCAGGGGCCTGGACTCAGAGCGAGCATAGTCCAGCACAGACAAGCTGCCAGAAGGGATCTGTCTCCTGGGGACAGGCATGCTGTGCTTTCAGCAGGGCGCCATCTACAATAAGACCAACTAACGCCAGAGATAAAGAGATGGCAAAAGGCAAACGTAGGAACGTTATTAACAGAAATCAAGGCAATATGGCACCATCTGAATCCAATTCGCCAACCACAGCAAGTCCAGGATACCCCAGCACACCAGAAAAACAAGAGTTAGATATAAAAGCACAGGTCATGATGCTCCTAGAGGAACACAAAAAAGACATAAACAAATCTCTTAAAGAAATGCAGGGGAACATCAATAGGGTAGAAGCTCTTACAATCCAAACACAAAAAACAGTTAAAGAACTCCAGGAGAATATGGGCCATCAGACAGAAACCAATAAAGAGGAAATGAGAAAATCAGTTAAAGAAATGCAGGAGAACTTGAAACAACAGGTAGAAGTCATGAAAGAGGGAGCACAAAAATATATTAAAGAATTACATGAAAACACAAACAAACAAATGATGGAACTGAGCAAAACCATCCAAGATCTGAACACAGAGGTAGAAACAACTAAGAAATCACAAAAGGAGGCAACCTTGGAGATAGAAAACCTTGGGAAGAAAACAGGGGTCGTAGATGCAAAACATAAACAACAGAATACAAGAGATAGAAATAAGAATCTCTGATGCTGAAGATAACATAGTAACCATTGACTCCACAGTCAAAGAAAATGCAAAATCCAAAAGGCTTGTAACCCAAAACATCCAGGAAATCCAGGACACAATGAGAAGACCAAACCTAAGGATTATAGGGATAGATGAGAGTGAAGATCTACAACTTAAAGGGCCAGCAAATATCTTTAACAAAATTATGGAAGAAAACTTTCCTAACTTAAAGAGAGAAATGCCCATGAATGTACAAGAAGCCTACAGAACTCCAAACAGACTGGACCAGAACAGAAACACCTCCCGTCACATAATAATCAAAACCCCAAATGTACTAAACAAAGAAAGAATATTAAAGGCAGTAAGAGAAAAGGGCCAAGTAACATATAAAGGAAGACCTATCAGAATCACACCAGACTTCTCTCCAGAAACCATGAAAGCTAGAAGATCCTGGGCAGACCTCATGCAGACCCTAAGAGAAAACAAATGTCAGCCAAGACTACTATACCCAGCAAAACTCTCAATCAACATAGATGGAGAAATCAAAATATTCCATGACAGGACCAAATTTACACAATATCTTTCCACTAACCCAGCTCTACAAAGGATAATAGGAGGAAAGCTCCAACACAAGGAAGGAAATGGCACCCAAGAAATAGCAAGACAGTAAACTTCTTCCATCAAACTCAAAGGAAGATAACTACTCAAAAACAAAAATAACATCAAAAATATCAGGAAGTAATAATCTCTATTCCTTAATATCTCTTAACATCAATGGACTCAACTCCCCAATAAAAAGACATAGACTAACAGACTGGATATGGAAACAGGACCCTACATTTTGCTGCTTAAAGGAAACACACCTCAGAGTCAAAGAAAAACACTACCTTAGAGTAAAAGGATGGAAGACAATTTTGCAAGCAAATGGTCACAGGAAGCAAGCTGGAGTAGCCATTTTAATATCAGATAAAATTGACTTTCTACCCAAAGTCATCAAAAGAGACACAGAAGGTCACTTCCTGCTAGTCAAAGGAAGAATCCACCAAGAGGAACTCACAATTCTAAACATCTACGCTCCAAATGTAAGGGCACCCTCATTTGTAAAAGAAACCTTACTAGAGCTCAAAGCACACATTGCACCTAACACAATGATTGTGGGGGACCTCAATACTCCACTATCTACAGTGGACCGACCAGGAAAACAGAAACTAAACAGAGACACGGAGAAACTCATTGAAACTTTGGAGCAATTGGATTTAACAGATATATATAGAACATTTCACCCTAAAGCAAAAGACTATACCTTTTTCTCAGCCCCTCATGGTACCTTCTCCAAAATAGACCATATAATTGGACACAAGACAGATCTCAACAAATATAAAAAGATTGAACTAATCCCATGCCTCTTATCAGATCACCATGGAGTAAGAGTGTTCTTCAATAGCAACAAAAACAACAGAAAATCCCCATACGCTTGGAGGCTGAACAATATTCTACTCAATGATACCTTAGTCCAGGAAGAAATAAAGAAAGAAATCAAAGAATTCTTAGAACTTAATGAAAATGAAGGCACAACATACCCAAATCTATGGGACACAATGAAAGCAGTGCTTAGAGGAAAACTCATAGCCCTGAGTGTCTCCAAAAAGAAACAGGAGAGAGCATATAATAGCAACTTAATGGCGCACTTGAAAGCTCTGGAACAAAAAGAAGCAATTTCACCCAGGAGGAGTAGAAGACAGGAAATCATCAAACTCAGGGCTGAAATCAATCAAGTTGAAACAAAGAGAACCATACAAAGAATCAACAAAACCAGGAGCTGGTTCTTTGAGAAGATCAACAAGATAGATAAACCCCTAGCCAGACTTACTAAAGGGCACAGAGACAGTATTCAAATTAACAAAATTAGAAATGAAAAGGGAGATATAACAACAGAAACTGAGGAAATTCAAAAAATCATCAGATCCTACTACAAAAACCTATACTCAACACAACTGGAGAATCTGGAGGAAATGGACAATTTCCTCGACAGTTACCAAATACCAAAATTAAACCAGGATCAAATAGATCGTCTAAACAGACCCATAACCCCCAAAGAAATAGAAGGGGTCATAGACAGTCTTCCAACCAAAAAGAGCACAGAACCAGATGGTTTTAGTGCAGAATTCTATCAGACATTCAAAGAAGTCCTGATACCGATACTCTTCAAATTATTTCACAAAATAGAAACAGAAGGAACACTACCCAACTCATTCTATGAAGCCACAATCACCCTGATACCAAAACCACACAAAGATCCAACTAAGAAAGAGAACTACAGGCCAATTTCTCTTATGAATATCGATGCAAAAATACTAAACAAAATACTTGCCAACTGAATCCAAGAACACATCAAAACGATCATTCACCATGATCAAGTTGGCTTCATCCCAGGGATGCAGGGATGGTTCAATATATGGAAATCCATCAACGTAATCCACTACATAAACAAACTCAAAGAAAAAAAACCACATGGTCATCTCATTGGATGCTGAAAAAGCATTTGACAAAATTCAGCATCCTTTCATGCTAAAGGTCCTAGAAAGAACAGGAATTCAAGGCCCATATCTAAACATAGTAAAAGCAATATACAGCAGACCAGTAGCCAACATCAAGGTAAACGGAGAAAAACTCGAAGCAATCTCTCTAAAATCAGGGACTAGACAAGGCTGTCCCCTCTCGCCATATCTCTTCAATATAGTACTTGAGGTACTAGCTAGAGCAATTCGACAACAGAGGGAAGTCAAAGGGATACAAATCGGAAAGGAAGAAGTCAAACTATCACTATTTGCAGATGATATGATAGTTTACTTAAGTGACCCAAAAACCTCCACCAGAGAACTCCTGCAACTGATAAACAACTTCAGCAAAGTGGCTGGCTATAAAATCAACTCAAGTAAATCAGTAGCCTTCCTATACGCGAAGGATAAGCAGGCCGAGAAAGAAATTAGGGAAATGACACCCTTCACAATAGCCACAAATGATATAAAGTATCTTGGAGTGATGCTAACCAAACATGTGAAAGATTTATACGACAAAAACTTCAGGTCTCTGAAGAGGGAAATTGAAGAAGACATCAGAAAATGGGAAAATCTTCCATGCTCGTGGGTTGGCAGGACTAATATAGTCAAAATGGCAATTTTGCCCAAAGCAATATACAGATTCAATGCAATTCCCATCAAAATCCCAACTCAGTTCTTCATAGAGCTAGAAAGAGCAATTCTCAAATTCATCTGGAATAACAAAAAACCCAGGATAGCTAAAACTATCATCAACAGCAAAAGAACTTCTGGGGGAATCAATATCCCGGACCTCAAGCAATATTACAGAGCAGTGGTATTAAAAACTGCATGGTATTGGTTCAGTGACAGGGAAGCGGATCAATGGAATAGGATCGAAGACCCAGAATTGAACCCACACATCTATGGCCAATTGATCTTCGACAAAGGAGCTGAAAACATCCAGTGGAAAAAAGAAAGCCTTTTCAACAGATGGTGCTGGCTCAACTGGAGGTCAACATGCAGAAGAATGAGAATTGATCCACTCTTATCTCCTTGCACTAAGCTCAACTCCAAGTGGATCAAAGACCTCCACATAAAACCAGACACACTAAAACTAATAGAAAAGAAACTGGGGAAGACCCTTGAGGACATTGGCTCAGGGGGAAAATTCCTGAACAGAACACCAATTGCTTATGCTCTAAGAGCAAGAATAGACAAATGGGACCTCATAAAACTACAAAGTTTCTGTAAGGCAAAAGACACTGTCAAAAGGATAAATCGGCAACCAACAAATTGGGAAAAGATCTTCACCAACCCCACATCGGACAGAGGGCTAATCTCCAATGTATACAAAGAACTCAAGAGGTTAGACTCCAGAAAACCAAATAACCCTATCCAAAAATGGGGTACAGAGCTAAACAGAGACTTTTCACCTGAAGAAATTCGGATGGCTGAGAAACACCTTAAAAAATGTTCAACATCACTAGTCATTAGGGAAATGCAAATTAAAACAACCTTGAGATTTCACCTCACACCAGTCAGAATGGCTAAGATTAAAAACTCAGAAGACATCAGGTGTTGGCAAGGATGTGGAGAAAGAGGAACACTCCTCCACTGCTGGTGGGAATGCAAGCTGGTACAACCACTCTGGAAATCAGTATGGCGGTTCCTCAGAAAACTGGGCGTGATACTTCCGGAGGACCCAGCCATACCACTCCTGGGAATATACCCAGAAGATTCACCAGCATGCAATAAGGATACATGCTCGACTATGTTCATAGCAGCCTTATATATAATAGCCAAAAGCTGGAAAGAACCCAGATGTCCCTCAACAGAGGAATGGATACAAAAAATGTGGTATATATACACAATGGAGTACTATTCAGCCATTAGAAACAATGAATTCATGAAATTCTTAGAGAAATGGATGGAGCTGGAGAATGTCATACTAAGTGAGGTGACCCAGTCTCAAAAGAATACCCATGGTATACAGTCACTGATAAGTGGATATTAGCCTAGAAGCTTGGAACACCAAAGACACAAATCACATATCAAGTGATGTCTCACAAGAAGAAAGGAGTGGACACTGGTGCTAGAATGGACCAAAACATCATTGTGGGAGAGTACAAGAACAGTAAAGTGGGAGGGGGTGGATGCGGGAGCAGGGGGAGGGAAAAGGACATGTGGGACCTTTGGGGGTGGGGAACCAGAAAAAGGGAAATGAATTGTAAATATAGAATATATACAATAAAAAAAAATCAAAAAAATACAGCAATAAATAAATAGGTATAAGCTAAAAAAAAAGAAATGTAAATAAATAAAATAACTATTAAAATAATATAAAAATAAAAAAGAATTGTCACTATCCTGTGTTTTTCTGGTTATCCATATGAAATTGACAGTTGCTCTTTCCCTTTATTTGAAGAATTGTATTAGAATTTTGATGGGGATTGCATTGAATCTGTGATTGCTTTTGGTAGAATGACCATTTTCACTCTATTAATCCTATCAATCCATGTGCATGGAAGATCTCTCCATTTTCTGAGGTCCTCTTCAATTTCTTTCTTGAGAAACTTGAAGTTCTTCCACCTTACACCAATCAGAATGTATAGCATAAAATACTCAGTTGATAGCACATGCTGGCAAGAATGCAGAGAAAGAGGAACATTTCTCCATTGTTAAAGGGATTGCAAACTGGTACAACCATTCTGGAAATAAGTCTAGAGGTTGTCAGAAAATGGAAATAGATCTACCTGAAGACCTAGCTAATCTACTCTTGGGCATATACTCAAAAGATGCCCCACCATGTCACAGGGGCCCATGTTCCACTATGTTCATAGTGGCTTTATTTGTGATAGCCAGAAGCTGCAAACATCCCAGATGTCCCACAACAGAAGAACGGATACAGAAAACATAGTTCATTTACACAATGCAATATTACTCAGCTACTCAGCTATTAAGAATGAGGGCATCCTGAATTTTGAAGGCAAATGGATAGACCTAGAAAACATCATCCAGAATGAGGTAACTCATACTCAAATGGACATGCATGATATGTACTCATTAACAAGTGGATATTAGACACTAAGCTTATACACCTTTTTCATCAAATGACAAGATGAATGGTACCACTTTGGGACTTCCTAGGATGTGAAAATGAGTCAGGCCTCCTTGAAGATTTCTGTGGTGGTCTCTCTGAGCATGATTCTGTGCTGTCTCCAGGAACTGGTAATTCCTACTACAGGACCAGGAAGAGGGTAGGGGTGAAGGACCAGGCCAAGAACAAGAGCTTTTATTCTGTTGCTGCATTCCACTTTGTTTTGATTAAACTTTAATTTTTGTGCTAAATAAACACATTTATGTTGGCTTTCTTTCAAGAAAAAAATGAGATACAATATATTATTAATATATTTTGGGGGATGTGTTGAGTGTATTTGAATTCTACTCTCCCATCTAATATTTCTTATTATTCTTTCCTGGGATATTCTTTCTTCAGGTGTGTGGGCTTTGTCTTGCCTCCAATACATTTGCAGCAAGAAATGGACAGATTAGGGGAAGGTACAAGTGTGGTTTGGATAGTAGAAAGGACAACTTTACAAATGCTTTAAGACAACAGGCAGAAATATAAGGCAAAAAGGGGACAGAATACCTAGGATACAATTCACAGAATTCAAGTTAACAAGCTGAAGGGCCTTGTTAACTTGAAGTGAGGATGCTTCAATCCCAATTGGGAGGGAGAAGAAAGCAGAAGGCAGAGGACTGGAAGGAACTGGGTGGGAGAGGGGAGAGGCGGGGGAAAATGGGTACATGATCAAGAATTGGGGGTGAGGGCAGGAGTGAAGCCCTGAAGGCTGACTTACAGAATGGAAACATGCAAGCTCAGGAGGTGGGAGGGAGAGGGACCCTCTAGAATGTACTGGAGACCTGAGAGGTGAAAGACTCTCAGGATTCAAAGGGAGGGACTTTAGATGAAATGCCCAACAGTGGGGAGAAGGAACTTGTAGAATCCACCTTCAGTAGAAAGACAGGGCATCAAGTAGAGGGCGGGGCTGCTATCCCAAGGTCAAAAACTCTGACACAAAATTGTCCCTGTGTAAAAGTAATGGAGAAGAGCCTGAGGGTAAAGAGGTCCAGTGACCGGTCTAAATAGAGACCCATCTCACGGGGTTCGTCCAAGGCCTGACACTGCTACTGATGCTATGGTGTTTTTACAGACAGGAACCTAGCATGGCTACCTTCTGAGAGGCCCAACAACCAGCTGACGAGACAGAAGCAGATATTTATATCTAAGCAATGGACTGAAGCCAGGGTCTCCTCTGGTTGAATTAGGGAAAGGCTGGAAGAAGTTAAGGAGGAAGGTGACCCCATAGGAACACTAGCAGTCTCAACAAACCTGGACTCCCTTGATCTCTTAGAAACTGAGGCACCAATCAGGTAGCATATTCTAGCTGGTTCGAAGACCCTGACACATATAGCAGAGGACCTTCTGGCCTGGCCTTGGTGAGAGAAACCACACCTAAACCTTGGGAGACTTGAAGCCCCAGGGAATTGTGAGGCTTGGTGGAGTGTGTGTGTGTGTGTGTGTGTGTGTGTGTGTGTATGTGTGTATGTGGGGTGGGGTCATCCTCTTAGGAGATGGAGGAAGAGGAATGGGATGAGGAAATGTGGAAAGGCAGAATGGGAGGTGACATAATGACTAGAGTGTAAGAATATGATAATGATGATGATGATGATGATGATGATGATGATGATGATAATAATAAATCTAGCTAATTATGTCCCTGCAAGCAAACCAGAAAACAGAGTTTCTTCTATGCTTCTTTTTTCCACTTCTGGTTTGTGTCCTGGCTTTATTTTCCTCAGTGATATAAAATGAACTGGACTTGTAAGTCAAATTTATCACCACCTGCCCTTCAGTTCATAATATTTACTCATATATCAACATACATATATACAAGTTTGATTTACCAATTGTATTTTAATCATTTTGTAAAATTCTTGAAAATACAAGATATCTAATTGTTCCTTTATCAATAACAACTTATTGAATATATCATATTTTGAATTTAGATTAAAAATTTACATTCTACTGGGTATCCAGTTAATTAACATATATTCATCTTTAAACAGAATCAATGAAATAATTATTTTAAAAACCATACATGCTCTCATGTACACACAAACTTGCGAAGTGTCACAAATTCATTGCAAATTAAAATTTTCTGCTAGCAAATTACAACCTATTAGACATTTTTAATTGTATTGAAATCCTGCTTCAAGTACAGTCTATATAATGGCAGTGAGAATCTATGTAGATATTTTTTAATCCATGTATGAAGCTTAAATAGACTATAAAATTGTAATGATCTGAATGGTCTTCTAAAAATGTCAGTCCTGCAGATTTGTAACAACATGGAAGAAATGTATTACTTACTGGGGTGACAAGACATGTATATTGACAAATGACCAGAGCCTACATTATTTGCCTGCAGACTTTTAAAGTATTATGAACATTAATACTAGGTTATGGTATACTATTGAAAGTAGTATGAACTGGAAAGGAACGACTTCAAATAAAATAATTAT
This sequence comes from Apodemus agrarius, assembly GCA_964023405.1. Classification (NCBI taxonomy): domain Eukaryota; kingdom Metazoa; phylum Chordata; class Mammalia; order Rodentia; family Muridae; genus Apodemus; species Apodemus agrarius. The sequence continues at coordinate 44,873,033 of OZ030018.1, forward strand.
CAGAGTTTAAGGAAGGCAGTTTTTATGATCTAAATATCCTTACTATTCCATTAATAATTTGAATTGTTTTTCTCTGTATTTATCATTGGTATAAATAAACAATGGGTTAGTGTTTTGTTTTTTTTTTTTAAATTGGCTCAGAAACTTTATGTGCAATTTTATCTTGTTTTTTCTTGTTGTGTTCCTGAAACTTCATAGAAGAAAGATGTGAACTATTAAATGTGAAAGTAAGGTTAAAAACATTTTTGTAATTTTTTTCATTAATCCACAATATGGTTCTAACATGTTAGGAACTTGAAAAGAAAATATAAACTCCTAGGAGCCACATTAAATGAAATAACAATATTGAAAACTGAAGTAGAAAAGGATTCTCATTAGGGGGTCTTTGCATTTTAAAAGCCTTAAAATTAAAATTGCTGCAAGTGATTTCCATAAAGAGCTGAAAATTTTGGTTTATACTAGATTAGAGGCTGCATTAGGCGCCGAGAATATATTGCCTATTGTCCTCAACCTGAAAGGTTTGACTGTTTCATGTAAAATTTCCATAAAATGCAATATTTTCTGAAATTTTACTGTTTTTGTTGGAAGTGCCTTTCTGTCACTTGTGACTTAAGTCAGCAGGGATGGCTGTTTCCTTGAGTAGCAGTGTGAAAGGAGAGAAAGTAGAAAAGACTCAAGACACATGACCTTTTCCTGCTGTAACTAGTTTATGGCTACTTTTAGAATCAGCAAATAAGTAAGTGTGGTTCAATTACCACTTTACTGGAAAATATTAGCAATGGTTAATACCTGTTAGATGCTTACTGTGTATATAATGATATTCAAAATAGAATCAGAAAATATGTATATTCCCAGTTTCCTCTAAATCAATTTTGTATATTAATTAGCCTCTAGTGAAACCCACCAGGAACATTTGGATGAAGGTAATGACTCAAGGGCCATATTCTGTCTTTTCTTTTATGTGTGACCATGTTCTCAAGTGTCATGGTTTTCTGGTTCAAGGTTTCAATAAAGGTCGACTCCTCTGACCATAGAAGATATATATTTGAACTTCTATTAAGATAAAAAGAATTCTGCTCTTACTTCAGCAAATTTATAGCTAATGTACCTATAGCAAAAGACATAGTTACAATAATACATTCTGACTTAATATACATTTGACACCACATGAGAGCTTTCAGATATAGATATATGAAGAAATAGCTGGGTAGATTTTCCTTACTTGGTTAAAGAATGAGGATAATTGTACAGAAGTATAATTGGACAAGGTGGGTACAATTTAACAGAGGTCTATTGAGGCTCTTCTTTGTCAATGTTTCTTCAGGAAGATGGCTATTAATTTTCTTTGGATAAGCCTACTTCAATGGAATGAAGGATGCATGTTTATGTGTATATTAATGCATATGCTCTCGTGTAATTACAATAGTACGTGCATATGTCCGTACATGCTTGTGGAGGACAGAAGACAGTCTCGCAAACTATTCTTCAGGAACTTGCCATCACAGTTTTGAGAAATACTCTCCTTGGCTTGGAACTTGACAAATAAGCTCCAAGGATTTATTCTAGGCTTTCTTCTTCTTCTTCTTCTTCTTCTTCTTCTTCTTCTTCTTCTTCTTCTTCTTCTTCTTCTTCTTCTTCTTCTTCTTCTTCTTTTCTTTCTTTCTTTCTTTCTTTCTTTCTTTCTTCTTCTTCTTCTTCTTCTTCTTCTTCTTCTTCTTCTTCCTCCTCCCCCTCCTCCTCCTCCTCCTCCTCCTCCTCCTCCTCCTCCTCCTCCTCCTCCTCCTCTTCTTCTTCTTCTTCTTCTTCTTCTTCTTCTTCTTCTTCTTCTTCTCCTTTATGTTTTTGTTTTTCGAGACAGGGTTTCTCTGTATAGCCCTGGCTGTCCTGGAACTCACTCTGTAGACCAGGCTGGCCTCAAACTCAGAAATCCTCCTGCCTCTGCCTCATGTCCTTGTGGATGCAAGGCAAACACTTTAATGACTGAACCATCTCTCAAGACATCTGTAATGATTTTGACCTGTGATGGTGAGCATAAGGAGCATGGTTCAGATTCTCTTTACTGTTTCTTAATATGTTCAAGAACCATAGTTGTTAAAGTGTATCTTTAACCCCACCAAATCTATCAGTGACCACATATAGTAAATAACTGTAATATTATCATGTCTCAATTTTTATAGTTCCTTTTTTATTGGACATTTCCTTTATTTATATTCAAATGATATTCCCTTTCCCAGTTCCCCCTCCACAGTAAACCCTTATCCAATCTCCCCTCACCCTGCTTCTATGAGGATATTCCCCCACCCACCCTCCTGCCCACTCCTGCCTCCCTGCCATCACATTCCCCTACACTGCAGCATCGAGCCTTCACATCATTTATCAATTTTGATTTATGATATTAACAATTATTTCATGAAGAAAAACCCAGTGACCTAAGACGAGCACTTATCATCATGCTTATCAAATCTAATAGAAAATTTAAAACGTTGCATAATTCTCTCCTCAAAAGAGTTCCTGGTAACATAATGCTTTGTTAATAACTTAATGGTTCTTATGTACATATCACATTCTAGATAATATTTGATTGCTTTATAGTGTTTTATTTAGTCATCAAAACAGTTTGCTGAAGTGGTTTCTAGTGATTTTCTCTTGTGCACATTGCAAAGGATGAAAATGAGATCAGGAGACACAAAGATAATGAGCCTCCCTTCAGAGTATCGTATTTACTTTTGTTTTCCTAACCACTTGACTTCATAAACTTGGACATATCAAGTTTTAGGTACACATCACCATCACATTGAATGGCACTTCATAGTAACATAAAACTATGTATTAAGTCAAGGATAATCTGGAGATGATCCTTGTTTACTTGTTTAAATATAACTTACTATATTGGACATTGTGACAAAAATTACATGTAATTTGAATGTTTTTTTAGTGAAATAATAAAAATCTAGAAGCAATCTATGTTAATTTCAATCTCAAATCTATTGACAAAAGTACAAAGTTAATGTTATGGTCATACAGAACAAAAATACATTCCTGTTATAACTTGCCAGTTTTTTTTTCTGTTATTATTATTATTTTTTTTTAGTTATTTTTATTTTCTATATTCTATGTTTACATTTCAAAGGCTTTCCCCTTTCCCAGTTCCCACCCACCATAGTTCCCATAGTTCTTCTCCCCCCCAACTATTCCCCAATCATTCCCCCTCCCCCCTCGGTTTCTTTACTAAACTGGATGCAATGTTTACATGCCCAGGGTTTTAATAGAGATAAAATTCCCAGTCATGAAATTGAGAATTTTCAGAACATTGTTTTTTTTTTTATTGGTTATTTGTATTTCTCCTTTTGAGAACCATCTGGATCTGCTCAGTTTGTTAGCTCATTTATTTATTACATTGATTCATTGGCAATTCTTGCATCTTTAGAGAGCAACCTGTTTATTTTTTTAATTTTATTTATTTATTTTATTTATTTATTTATTATTTTATTTTCTATATTCTTTGTTTATATTCCAAAATATTTCCCCTTTCCCAGTTCGCCCCTCCCCCTACGTCTCTTTTTTTTTTTCTTTTTTTATTGTTTTCTTTTATTTGTATTACAGACAGTTATGGACTGCCATGTGGCTGCTTGAAATTGTCCTACATGCATCCTCTGGGAGAGCAGTTAGTGCTCTTTTTTTTCTATATTCTTTGTTTACATTCCAAGTGATTTTTCCCTTTCCTGGTTCTCCCCTCCCATAAGTCCCATAAGCCCTCTTCCCTCCACCCATTCCCCAATCAACATCCTCCCACTTCTCTGTCCTAGCAATCCCCCACCCATTCTCCAATGACCCCTCCCACTTCTCTGTCCTGGTAATCCTCTACATTGCTACATCAAGCCTTTCCAGGACCAGGTCTTTCTCCTTCCTTCCTTTTGGTAATCATTTGATATGTGAATTATGTCTTGGGTATTCAGAGCTTTTGGGCTAATATCCACTTATAAGTGACTGCATTCCATGTGTGCTCTTTTGTGATTGGGTTACCTCACTTAGGATGATATTTTCCAGTTCTAACCATTTGCCTAAGAATTTAATGAATTCATTGTTTTTAATTGCTGAGTAAATATACCATATTTTCTGTATTCATTCCTCCATTGAGGGATATCTGGGTTCTTTCCAGCTTCTGGCTATTATAAATAAGGCTACTATGAACATAGTAGAGCATGTGTTCTTATTGCATGCCGGGGAATCCTCTGGGTATATGCCCAGGAGTGATATAGCAGGGTCCTCCAGAAGTGTCATGCCCAGTTTTCTGAGAAATCGCCAGACTGATTTCCAGAGTGATTGTACCATCTTGCAATCCCACCAGCAGTGGAGGAGTGTTCCTCCTTCTCCACATCCTTGCCAACAACTGCTGTCTCCTTAGTTTTCTTAAAATTTTTTATTGGATATATTTTATATTTACATTTCATTTCCCTTTTTTGCTTCCCCACGCCCCAAAGGTCCCACATGCCCTTTTCCCTCCCCCTACTCTCTCATCCAACCCTTCCTACTTCCCTGTTCTGGTATTCCTCTACACTGATGGTTTGAGCCTTTCCAGCACCAGTGTCCACTCCTTTGTTCTTGTCAGACATCATTTGGTATGTGAATTGTGTCTTTGGTATCCCAAGATTCTAGGCTAATATCCACTTATCAGTGACTGCATACCATGGATATTCTTTTGAGACTGGGTTACCTCACTTAGTATGATGTTCTCCAGATTCATCCATTTCTCTAAGAATTTCATGAATTCATTGTTTCTAATGGCTTAATAGTATTCCATTGTATGTATGTATATATATATATATATATATATATATATATATATATCACATTTTTTGTATCCATTCTTCTGTTGAGGGACATTTGGGTTTTTTCCCGCTTCTGGCTATTATAAATAAGGCTGCTATGAACATAGTAGAGCATGTATCCTTATTGCATGCTGGGGAATCTTCTGGGTATATCCCCATGAGTGGTATGGCTGGGTCCAGTATCATGTCCAGTTTTCTGAGGAACCGCCAGACTGATTTCCAGAGTGGTTGTACCAGCTTGCAGTCCCACCAGCAGTGGAGGAGTGTTCCTTTTATCCACATCCTCGCCAACACTTGATGTCTTCTGAGTTTTTAATCTCAGCCATTCTGACTGGTGTGAGGTGAAATCTCAGGGTTGTTTTGATTTGCATTTCTCTAATGACTAAGGATGTTGAACATTTTTTAAGGTGTTGTTCAGCCATCCAAATTTCTTCAGGTGAAAAGTCTTTGTTTAGCTCTGTACCCCATTTTTGGATAGGGTTATTTGGTTTGCTGGGGGCCAACTTCTTGAGTTCTTTGTATACATTGGATATTAGCCCTCTGTCCGATGTGGGGTTGGTGAAGATCTTTTCCCAATTTGCTGGTTGCTGATTTATCCTTTTGACAATGTCTTTTGCCTTACAGAAACTTTGTAATTTTATGAGGTCCCATTTGTTTATTCGTGATCTTAGAGCATAAGCTATTGGTGTTCTGTTCAGGAATTTTCCCCCTGAGCCAATATCCTCAAGGGTCTTCCCCAGTTTCTTTTCTATGAGTTTTAGTGTGTCTGGTTTTATGTGGAGGTCCTTGATCCACTTGGAGTTGAGCTTAGTGCAAGGAGATAAGAGTGGATCAATTCTCATTCTTCTGCATGTTGACCTCCAGTTGAGCCAGCACCATTTGTTGAAAAGGCTATCTTTTTTCCACTGTATGTTTTCAGCTCCTTTGTCGAATCAATTGGCCATATATGTGTGGGTTCAATTCTAGGTCTTCATTCCTAGTCCATTGATCCACTTCCCTGTCACTGTACCAATACCATGCAGTTTTTAACACTACTGCTCTGTAGTATTGCTTGAGGTCCGGGATATTGATTCCCTCAGAAGTTCGTTTACTGTTGATGGTAGTTTTAGCTATCCTGGGTTTTTTGTTATTCCAGATGAATTTGAGAATTGCTCTTTCTAACTCTATGAAGAACTGAGTTGGAATTTTGATGGGGATTGCGTTGAATCTGTATATTGCTTTTGGCAAGATTGCCATTTTAACTATATTAATGCTGCCTACTCATGAGCATGATGATTTTTCCATTTTCTGAGGTCTTCTTCAATTTCCTTCTTCAGAGACCTGAAGTTTTTGTCATATAAATCTTTCACTTATTTGGTTAGAGTCACCCCAAGATACTTTATATTGTTTGTGGCTATTGTGAAGGGTGTCATTTCCCTAATTTCTTTCTTAGACTGCTTATCCTTTGCTTATAGGAAGGCTACTGATTTGCTTGAGTTGAATTTATAACCAGCCACTTTGCTGAAGTTGTTTATCAGCTGTAGGAGTTCTCTGGTGGAGTGTTTTGGGTCACTTAAGTATACTATCATATCAATGCGAGTAGTGATAGTTTGACTTCTTCCTTTCGAATTTGTATCCCTTTGACTTTCTTATGTTGTCGAATTGCTCTAACTAGTACCTCAAGTACTATATTGAAGAGATCTCGTGAGAGGGGGCAACCTTGTCTAGTCCCTGATTTTAGTGGGATTGCTTCAAGTTTCTCTCCATTTACTTTGATGTTGGCTACCAGTCTACTGTAAATTGCTTTTACTATGTATAGAAATGGGCTTTGAATTCCTGTTCTTTCAAAGACTTTCAGCATGAAAGGATGCTGAATTTTGTCAAATGATTTTTCAGCATCCAATGAGATGACCATGTGGTTTTTTCTTTGAGTTTGTTTATATAGTCGATTACATTGATGGATTTAAATATATTGACCCATCCCTGCATCCCTGGGATGAAGCCAACTTGATCATGGTGAATGATCGTTTTGATGTGTTCTTGGATTCGGTTGGCAAGTATATTTAGTATTTTTGCATCAATATTCATAAGGGAAATTGGCCTGTAGTTCTCTTTCTTAGTTGGACCTTTGTGTAGTTTTGGTATCAGGGTAATTGTGGCTTCATAGAATGAGTTGGGTAGTGTTCCTTCTGTTTCTATTTTGTGGAATAGTTTGAAGAGTATTGGTATTAGGACTTTTTTGAAGGTCTGATAGACTTCTGCACTAAAACCATCTGGTCCTGTACTTTTTTTGGTTGGAAGACTGTCTATGACCCCTTCTATTTCTTTGGGGGTTAAGGGTCTGTTTAAATGATCTATTTGATCCTGATTTAATTTTGGTATTTGGTAACTGTCGAGGAAATTGTCCATTTCCTCCAGATTCTCCAGTTGTGTTGAGTATAGGCTTTTGTAGTAGGATCTGATGATTTTTTTAATTTCCTCAGTTTCTGTTGTTATATCTCCCTTTTCATTTCTAATTTTGTTAATTTGAATACTGTCTCTGTGCCCTTTGGTAAGTCTGGCTAGGGGTTTATCTATCTTGTTGATTTTCTCAAAGAACCAGCTCTTGGTTTTGTTGATTCTTTGTATGGTTCTCTTTGTTTCAACTTGATTGATTTCAGCCCTGAGTTTGATGATTTCCTGTCTTCTACTCCTGGGTTAAATAGCTACTTTTTGTTTTAGAGCTTTCAGGTGCACCATTAAGTTGCTAGTGTATGCTCTCTCCTGTTTCTTTTTGGAGACACTGAGGGCTATGAGTTTTCCTCTTAGCATTGCTTTCATTGTGTACCATAGATTTGGGTATGTTGTACCTTCATTTTCATTAAATTCTAAAAAGTCTTTGGTTTCTTTCTTTATTTCTTCCTTGACTAAGGTATCATTGAGTAGAATATTGTTCAGCCTCCAAGCGTATGGGGATTTTCTGTTGTTTTTTTGCTATTGAAGAACACTCTTACTCCATGGTGATCCGATAGGAGGCATGGGATTAGTTCAATATTTTTATATTTGTTGAGGTTTGTCTTGTGACCAATTATATGGTCGATTTTGGAGAAGGTATCATGAGGCACTGAGAAAAAAGTATAGTCTTTTGCTTTATGATGAAATGTTCTATATATATCTGTTAAATCCAACTGGTCCAAAGCTTCAATTAGTTTCACTGTGTCCCTGTTTAGTTTCTGTTTTCCTGATCGGTCCATTGAGGATAGTGGAGTGTTGAGGTCCCCCACAATTATTGTGTTACGTGCAATGTGTGCTTTGAGCTTTAGTAATGTTTCTTTTACAAATGATGGTACCCTTGCATTTGGAGTGTAGATGTTTAGAATTGTGAGTTCTTCTTGGTGGATTCTTCGTTTGACTAGCAAGAAGTGACCTTCTGTATCTCTTTTGATGACATTGGGTTGAAAGTCAATTTTCTCTGATATTAGAATGGCTATTCCATCTCGCTTCCTGTGACCATTTGCTTGCAAAATTGTCTTCCATCCTTTTACTCTAAGGTAGTGTTTGCCTTTGATTCTGAGGTGTGTTTCCTGTATGCAGCACAATGTAGGGTCCTTTTTCTGTACCCAGTCTGTTAGTCTATGTCTTTTTGTTGGGGAATTGAGTCCATTGATGTTAAGAGATATTAAGGAATACTGATTATTACTTCCTGTCATTTTTGTTTTTGAGTAGTTATCTTCCTTTGAGTTTGATGGAAGTAGGTTATTATCTTGCTTTTTCTTGGGTGCAGTTTCCGTCCTTGTATTGGCGCTTTCCTCCTATTATCCTTTGTAGAGCTGGGTTAGTGGAAAGATATTGTGTAAATTTGGTCCTGTCATGGAATATTTTGATTTCTCCATCTATGTTGATTGAGTGTTTTGCTGGGTATAGTAGTCTTGGCTGACATTTGTGTTCTTTTAGGGTCTGCATGAGATCTGCCAGGATTTTCTAGCTTTCATGGTTTCTAGAGAGAAGTCTGGTGTGATTCTGATAGGTCTTCCTTTATATGTTACTTGGCCTTTTTCTCTTACTGGCGTTAATATTCTTTCTTTATTTAGTACATTTGGGGTATTGATTATTATGTGACAGGAGGTATTTCTGTTCTGGTCCAGTCTATTTGGAGTTCTGCAGGGTTCTTGTATGTTCATGGGCATCTCTCTGTTAGGGGAACTTTTCTTCCATAATTTTGTTGAAGATATTTGCTGGCCCTTTAAGTTGTAGATCTTCACTCTTGTCTATCCCTATAATCCTAAGGTTTGGTATTCTCATTGTGTCCTGGATTTCCTGGATGTTTTGGGTTACAAGCCTTTTGCCTTTTGCATTTTCTTTAACTGTGGAGTCAATTGTTACTATGGTTTCTTCAGCATCTGAGATTCTTACCTCTATCTCTTGTATTCTGTTGTTGATATTTGCATCTACGACCCCTGATTTCCTCCCAAGGTTTTTTTTATCTCCCAAAGTGCCTCCTTTTGTGATTTCTTAGTTGTTTCTACCTCTGTGTTCAGATCTTGGATGGTTTTGCTCAGTTCCTTCATTTGTTTGTGTTTTCTTGCAATTCTTTTTTTTTTTAATTTTAATTTTCTATATTCTTTGTTTACATTCCAAAGGCTTTCCCCTTTCCTTGTTCCCCCCACCATACGTCCCATAGTTCCTCTCCCCCCCAACTATTCCCCAATCATTCCCCCTCCCCCCATGGTTTCTTTACAAAACTGGATCCAATCCTTACAGGCCCAGGGTCCTATCCTTTCTTCTTCTTGGAAATCCTTTGACTTGCTAATTGTGCCTTGAGTACTTAGGGCTTCTGGGCTCATTAATATCCACTTATCAGTGATTGCATTTCATGTGTATTCTTTTGTGATTGGGTTAACTCACTCAGGATGATATTTTCCAGTTCTAACCATTTACCTACAAATTGTATGAATTCATTATTTTTAATTGCTGAGTAGTATTCCATTATATAATTATAGCATATTTTCTGTATCCATTCCTCCTTTGAGGGATATTTGAGCTCCTTCCAATTTCTGGCTATTATAAACAAGGCTGCTATAAACATAGTGGAGCATGTGTCTTTATTGTATGCAGGGGAATCCTCTGGGTATATGCCCAGGAGTGGTATGACAGGGTCCTCTGGAAGTGACATGCCCAATTTTCTGAGGAACCGCCAAACTGATTTCCAGAGCGGTTTTACCATTTTGCAATCCCACCAAAGTGGAGGAGTTCTTTCTCCACATCCTTGCCAGTACTTGTTGTCTCTTGATATTTTAATCTTAGCCATTCTGACTGGTGTGAGGTGGAATCTCAGGGTTGTTTTGATTTGCATTTCCCTGATGACTAATGATGTTGAACATCTTTTAAGGTGTTTCTCGGCCATCCGAATTTCTTCTGGTGAAAATTCTTTGTTTAGCTCTGTGCCCCATTTTTTGATAGGGTTATTTGGTTCTTTGTGGTCTAACTTCTTGAGTTCTTTGTATATATTGGATATTAGCCCTCTGTCAGATGTGGGGTTGGTGAACATCTTTTCCCACTTTGTTGGTTGCCGTTTTGTCCTTCTGACAGTGTCCTTTGCCTTGCAGAAACTTTGTAATTTTATGAGGTCCCATTTGTCAATTCTTGATCTTAGTGTGTAAGCTATTGGTGTTCTGTTCAGGAACTTTTCCCCTGTGCCCATGTCCTCCAGGGTCTTCCCAAGTTTCTTTTCTAATAGTTTCAGTGTGTCTGCTTTTATGTGGAGGTCCTTGATCTACTTGGAGCTGATCTTAGTGCAAAGAGATAAGAGTGGGTCAATTCGCATTCTTCTACATGTTGACCTCCAGTTGAACCAGCACCATTTGTTGAAAAGGCTATCTTTATTCCACTGGATGGTTGTGGCTCCTTTATCAAAGATCAAGTGACCATAAGACTTTGGGTTAATTTCTGGGTCTTCAATCCTGTTCCATTGATCTGTTTGCCTGTTGCTATACCAATACCATGCAGTTTTTAACACAATTGCTCTGTAGTACTGCTTGAGGTCAGGGATATTGATTCCCCCAGAAGTCCTTTTATTGTTGAGAACAGTTTTAGCTATCCTGGGTTTTTTGTTGCTCCAGATGAATTTGAGAATTGCTCTTTCTAGATCTATAAAGAATTGAGTTGGGATTTTGATGGGGATCACATTGAATCTGTATATTGCTTTTGGTAAGATGGCCATTTGTACTATATTGATCCTGCCAATCCAGGAGCAAGAAATATTTTTCCATCTTCTGAGGTCTTCTTCGATTTATTTCTTCAAGGACTTGAAGTTCCTGTCATACAGATCTTTTGCTTGTTTGGTTAGAGTTACGCCAAGTTACTTTATGTTGTTTGTGGCTATTGTGAAGGGTGTTATTTCCCTATCTTCTTTCTCAGCCTGCTTGTCCTTTGAGTACAAGAAGACTACTGATTTGCTTGAGTTGATTTTATAACCTGCCACTTTGCTGAAGTTGTTTATCAGCTGTAGAAGTTCTCTGGTGAAGTTTTTGGGTCGCTTAAGTAAACTATCATATCGTCTGCAAATAATGATAGTTTGACTTCTTCCTTCCAATTTCTATCCCTTTGACTTCCATATGTTGTCTAATTGCCCTCGCTAGAACTTCAAGTACTATATTGAAAAGATATGGAGAGAGAGGGCAGCCTTGTCTAGTCCCTGATTTTAGTGGGAATGCTTCAAGTTTCTCTCCATTTATTTTGATGTTGGCTACTGGTTTAGTGAAAATTGCTTTTACTATGTTTAGGTATGGGCCTTGAATTCCTGCTCTTTCCAAGACTTTTAGCATGAAAGGATGCTGAATTTTCTCGAATGCTTTTTCAGCATCTAATGAGATGACCATGTGGTTTTTTTCTTTCAGTTTGTTTATGTAGTGGTTTACATTGATGGATTTCTGTATATTGGACCATCCCTGCATCCCTGGGATGAAGCGTACTTGGTCATGGTGAATGATCGTTTTGATGTGCTCTTGGATTTGGTTGGCAAGAATTTTATTTTGTATTTTTGCATCGATATCCATCAGAGAAATTGGCCGGTAGTTCTCTTTCTTTGTTGGATCTTTTTGTGGTTTAGGTATTAGCGTAATTGTGGCTTCGAAGACTGAGTTGGGCAGTGTCCCTTCTGTCTCTATTTTGTGGAATTGTTTGAAAAGTATTGGTGTTAAGTCTTCTTTGAAGGTCTGGTAGAATTCTGCACTAAAACCATCTGGTCCCGTACTTTTTTTGGTTGGGAGGCTTTCTACAACCCCTTCTATTTCTTTAGGAGTTATGGGACTATTTAGCTGATCTACTTGATGCTGATTTAATTTTGTTATTTTCTATCTGTCTAGGAAATTGTCTATTTCCTCCAGATTCTCCAGTTGTTTTGAGTATAGACCTTTGTAGTAGGATCTGATGATCTTTTGAATTTCCTCAGTTTCTGTTGTTATGTCTCCCTTTTCATTTCTAATTTTGTTAACTTGTATACTGTCTCTGTGTCCTTTGGTTAGTCTGGCTAAGGGTTTATCTATCTTGTTGATTTTCCCAAAGAACCAGCTCCTGGTCATGTTGATTCTTTGTATGATTTTTCTTTGTTTCTACTTGATTGATTTCAGCCCTGAGTTTGGTGATTTCTTGTCTTCTACTCCTCCTGGGTGAATTAACTTCTTTTTATTCCAGGGCTTTAAGGTGTGCTGTTAAGTTGCTAGTGTATGCTCTCTCCAGTTTCTTTTTGGATGCACTTAGAGCTATGAGTTTTCCTCTTAGCACTGCTTTCATTATGTCCCATAGATTTGGGTAGGTTGTACCTTCATTTTCATTGAATTCTAAAAAGTCTTTGATTTCTTTTTTTATTTCTTCCTTGCCCAAGATGTCATTGAGTAGAATATTGTTCAGTTTCCATACATATGTGGGCTTTCTGTTGTTATTGTTGCTATTAAAGACCACTCTTACTCCATGGTGATCTGATAGGAGGCATGGGATTAGCTTGATCTTCTTGTATTTGTTGACATCTGTCTTGTGAACAATTATATGATCAATTTTGGAGAAGGTACCATGCGGTGCTGAAAAAAAGGTATATTCTTTAGCTTTAGGATGAAATGGTCTATATATATCTGTTAAATCCAATTGGTTCAAAGTTTCAATTAGTTTCACTATGTCCCTGTTTAGTTTCTGCTTTCCTGATCGGTCCTTTGAGGAGAGTGGAGTGTTGAAGTCACTCACAATTATTGTGTTAGGTGTAATGTGTGCTTTTACCTTTAGTAAGGTTTCTTTTACAAAGGAGGGTGCCCTTGCATTTGGAGCATAAATGTTCAGTATTGAGAGCTCTTCTTGGTGGATTTTCCCTTTGGCCAGCAAGAAGTGACTTTCTGAGTCTCTTTTGATGACTTTAGCTTGGAAGTCTATTTTATCTGATATTAGAATGGCTACTCCAGCTTGTTTCCTGAGACCATTTGCTTGTAAAATTGTCTTCCAGCCTTTTACTCTAAGGCAGTGTTTATCTTTAACACTGAGATGTGTTTCCTCTATGCAGCAAAATGTAGGGTCCTGTTTCTATATCCAGTCTGTTAATCTATGCCTTTTTATTGGGGAATTGAGTCCATTGATGTTAAAAGATATTAAGGAATAGTAATTATTACCTCCAGACACTTTTGAAATTAATTTTATTTATTTATTTATTTTTATTTTTATTTATTTATTTTTATTTTTTTGTATTCGAGAGGTTATCTTCTTTTGGGTTTGATGAGAGGAGGTTTCTATCTTGCTTCTTCCCGGGTGTAGTTTCCGTCCTTGTCTTGGTGTTTTCCCTCTAATATCCTTTGTAAGGCTGGATTTGTGGAAAGATATCATGCAAATTTGGTTTTGTCATGGAATACCTTGATGTCTCCATCTATGGCGATTGAGAGCTTTGCTGTGTAAAGTAGTTTTGGCTGAAGTTTGTGTTCTCTTAGAGTTTGCATGATATCTGCCCAGGATCTTCTAGCTTTCATGGTCTCAGGTGAGAAGTCTGGTGTTATTCTGATAAGTCTTCCTTTATATGTAACTTTGCCTTTTTTTCTTGCTGCCTTTAATATTCTTTCTTTGTTTATTACATTTGGAGTTTTGATTATTATGTGACAGGATGTATTTCTGTTCTGGTCCAGTCTGTTTGTGGTTCTATAGGCTTCTTGTATATTCATGGGCATCTCTCCCCTTAGGTTGGGGAAGTTTTCTTCCATAATTTTATAGAAGATATTTGCTGGCCCTTTAACTTTTAAATCTTCAATCTACCTATAATCCTTAGGTTTGGTCTTCTCATTGTGTCCTGGATTTCCTGGATGTTTTGGGTTACAACCTTTTTGGATTTAGCATTTTCTTTGACTGTTGAATCAATGGTTCCTATGGTATCTTCGGCTTCTGAGATTCTGTCTATCTCTTGTATTCTATTTTTGATATTTGCATCTATGGCCCCTGATTTCTTCCCAAGGTTTTCTATCTCCAATGTTGTCTCCCTCTGCAATTTCTTAGTTGTTTCTACTTTTGTTTTTAGTATCTGGATGGATGTTCTCAGATTTTTCGCTTGCTTGATTGTGTTTTCATGTAATTCTTTAATAGATTTTTGTGTTTCCTCTTTCATAGCTTCTACTTGTTGGCCCACGTTCTTCTGTATTTCTTTAAGTGATTTTTGTCTTTCTTCCTTATTGTCTTCTTCTTTTTGATCCATCTTCTCCTGAATTTCTTGAAGTGATTTTTGTATTTGCCTTGTAATGGCTTCTAACTTTTGATCCATTTTCTCTTCTATTTCTTTATGAGATTTTTCTATGTGTTCAGCTACCAGCATCCTGACCAGTGATTTTATATCCAAGTCTTGTTTTTCTGGTGTTTTGGGGTATCCAGGGCTTCCTGTTGTTGGCGAACTGGGTTCAGATGCTGTCATGTTGCCTTGATTTCTGTTAGTAACGTTCCTTCGTTTTCCTTTTGCCATCTGGTTATTTCTGGTGTTAGTTGGTCTTGTTGTCACTGGCTGGTGTTTGAATCTGCCTTGAGGCTGGGCTCACCTGTTGTTTCTCTACTGGTGAATATGTGTGACTGCTGCTCTAAGGGATCATGAGCTGACTGCCACCCGTGTGATGGTAGTCCCTGATGGAGTCTGTCTACCTGGGCCTCTCCAGCTGTGTCCTGGTTGCAATATGGAGGCCCGCTGCTACTACAGGGGCCTGTGAGCTGGTTGCTCCCCGCTATGTCAGTGCATGGCCTGAGGGCATGGGGGAAGTCCTGCAGAGCCCAGGGAGAGCTCGGCCTGCCTGGTGGCGAGAGCCTAGCAGATCTCTCTGTGAGGGTAGCCCCAGAAGGAGTCTGTCTACCTGGGCCTCTCCAGCTGTGTCCTGGTTGCAATATGGAGGCCCGCTGCTACTGCTGGTCCAGGGGCCCGCGAGCTGGTTGGTGCCCGCTGCCTTGGTGCACAGCCTGTGGGCACGGGGGAAATCCCGCAGAGCCTAGGTGGAGCTCAGCCTGCCTGGCGGGGAGAGCCTAGCAGATCCCCCCGTGAGGGTAGCCCTGGAAGGAGTGTCTACCTGGGCCTCTCCAGCTGTGTCCTGGTTGCAATATCTCTTGCAATTCTTTAAGAGATTTTTGTGTTTCCTTTTTCATGACTTTTACCTGTTGGTTCAAGTTCTCCTGCATTTCTTTAAATGATTTTCTCATTTCCCCTTTATTGGCTTCTGTCTGTTGTTCCATATTCTCCTAGAGTTCTTTAAGTGATTTTTGTGTTTGCATTGTAAGAACTTCTACCCTATTGATGTTCCCCTGCATTTCTTTAAGAGATTTGTTTATGTCTTTTTTGTGTTCCTCTAGCAGCATCATGACCTGTGCTTTCAAATCCAGCTCTTGTTTTTCTGGTGTGTTGGGGTATCCAGGACTTGCTGTGTCTCTTGAGTTTTTAATCTTAGCCATTCTGACTGGTGTGTGGTGAAATCTCAGGGTTGTTTTGATTTGCATTTCCCTAATGATTAATGATGCTGAATATTTCTTAAGGTGCTTCTCAGCCATCTGAAATTCTTCAGGTGAAAATTCTTTGTTTAGCTCTGTACCCCATTTTTAGTAGGTTTATTTGGCTCTCTGGAGTCTAACTTCTTGAGTTCTTTGTGTATATTGGATATTAGCTCTCCGTCAGTTGTAGGGTTGATGAAGATATTTTCCCAATTTGTTGGTTGCTGTTTTGTCCTTTTGACAGTGTCCTTAGCCTTACAGAAACTTTGTAATTTTATGAGGTCCCATTTATCAATTCTTGATCTTAGAGCATAAGTTATTGGTGTTCTGGTCAGGAACTTTACCCTTGTGCCCATGTCCTCTAGGGTCTTCCCTAGTTTCTTTTCTATCAGTTTCAGTGTGTCTGGTTTTATGTGGAGGTCCTTAATCCACTTGGAGTTAAGCTTCGTACAAGGAGATAAGAATGGATCAATTCGCGATTTTCTGCATGCTGACAGAACATTGTAATTAATTATATCGTAGGGCATTTTAGTGAAACTAACATTGCTTTTATCAGGGAAAAACAATAGATATAAAAATAATTTAAAAAGCAATTGAAATTTGAAAATCTAGATGTTCAGATTATTTTTCTGACCTGCTATATGTGATAATGAAATTTGGAGATATTTTATTGTATTTAATTCAATTCAAGACCTAGAAGGATGCCTAAAGCCATGATTATATTTGTGGTCCCTGCTACCTCCAGGAGTTATATTGATATGAATGGCCTGCATTGCCATGTAAGGTCATAGTCATGTCCAGTCCCTGCTGCTGCCAAGGGCCTTTTCTAAATCTGTAGTCCTATAGTATTTGGAGTCTGTGTTAATATCCATGGCCACTGTTACAACTAAAGACTATGCATGAAGTGGAGTATGCTGCCAGTGAAGGCTATGATGGTCAGTATTGTTGTTCAGGATCTGTACTTCCACAGGAGAAAATGCGAGATATGTGGCAAGTGCTGGCAATGGAGACCATCTGGATGGCTATGGTCAGCATTGTCTCCAGGAACCATGTCCAAGTCTATGATGACTGCTCCCTCTGAGTGTAAAGGGCAAGATAGCTTCTTTTGCCATGGCATTGATGGCTGCAGATTCAAAGTTGAGGAAGAGAAACAGAATGACCATTTCTATATATATCCAACCAACTTCCCCCAAAAGTGAGAGCCCAGAAAGAAATCCATCAAAGAGAATTCTTAAAATTGTGACAGCAATGCTCAATGTAGCTCTCCATGGTTGATGGCTTTTGATGGTGGTACTAGTAGGAAGGATTCTGTTTTTTTTTTTTTTGTCTTTTTTGTTTTTGTTTTTTGTTTGTTTTTGTTTTGAGGGAGTGGCCACTGGGAATTTAACAATGTTCTAGTATGTATATAGGCAATTTAATTTGTTTCTCTCTCTGTGTGTGTATATCTCTCTTTCTCCCTCCCTCCATTCCTCCTTTCCTCCCTTCCATCCTTCCTTTGTTTCTTTTTTCCTTCCTTTCCCTCATCCTTTTCCCTCCTTCTCTTCCCCCTGCTTGTAGGGGGGTGTCACACGGATGGGAAGGTGGACCTGGAAAGGCAGTGAATTGAGAAAGATTGGGGTTCATGATGTTAAATTCTCAAATATTCAATTAAAATATTATTTAAAAACTGAGGAGAAGGAAACAATTGCTTGTGTTCTGCCTTTTATAAACATTTGAATTTTGAAGTGGGTTATAATTTATTATTTCATATACTCTTTCTTTTGTAAGTATAGTCAAATATTCTCTACTAGTTTTAAAAGAAACACCAGAAGGCTATTTGAATAAAATATAATTAGTAACTGATATACTTGTAAACTCTATACAGTACAGGAAGAAGTTTCTCATGCAGGACAATCTATGTGGGATGGATGTAATTGCCTGTGTAATCTCTATGTGGTTCAGGGCTGAATACAAGTATTAGTTAAAGTTTGAAAATAATGAGAACATTAAGCAGACACACAATCATGGTGTCTTTATAGTACTGAGAAATACATATTCACTGTGAAATAGAAAATTAATTCTATTTTTTTATGGAATTGTAATAAGGCCAAGATTGTCAAATAGGCATTTGAAATAGTCATTTATTTCAAAGAGCAAAATTGCTATACTAGGCTTAATATGAAATGGCATCACTAGTTTTGTGTTGCTCAGTCATAATATTGTCTCCTGGGCTTTGAGTATTACTACAGACCATACTTATCTACACTCAACATAGAAACTGTTTCTGTTATAATTTATGATGGACATTTTTTTTGGCTTTTTCTGCATTGTCTCAAAACAATTTATGAGCTCATTTTTGGAAATTACCGTTAGAATTGGCTGATTGTTTATTTCAATATTCAAAGCTAGAGTAAGCAAAGCTAGAACATGTGTACATTTTCTAAGTGTACATGTTTATGCATGTGTACAGACATGCACATGCACATGCACAAGACAGACATCTTCTTAAATTGGTGTATACCATATTTTTTAAAAACAGTATGTCTAATGGAACCAGAAGCTCATGAATTCAGTGAGGCTAGCTAACCCTTTAGCCCCAGAGGTCCCCCTGTCTCAGCTTCCCCAGCCTGGGTATTACAGATACACACCAATGCACCTCAGTCCTTACCTATGTGTTGACATTGAACTCAAGGCCTTATTCTTGCAATAAAAGGATTTTACTAACTAAGTCAAGAAACTGCTCCATGATATACATTACAAAATAAGAAAACATTTTTGAGGATAAAACTGATTCTGGCCATGAGTGTACAGGTTCCTGTGCCGTGGAATAGATAGATAAATAAAGTACTTTAAGAGGCAATGAATTACAAATTGGAAGAGATATATTTGAATTTCACCTAGTATTTTTTGGAATGATTTTAATTGATAATAATTTTAAAATTATATTTTAAGGTGAAATCAATAAAGTCATATTTAAGTTTTTAGAACTTCTTCTAGTTTGTGTGTGTGTGTTTTGTCTGTATGTAAGTGTGTATATCACAAGCCTCATGTCCTCAGAAGAAGACTGTGTCAGATAACCCATACTTGAAATTACAAAATTCTTTTGAGCTTCCATCTGGGTACTGGCAAATGAACATGAGTCCTCTGAAAGGACAACTATTGCTTTTAACATCTGAGTAATCTCCCCAATCCCAATAAAGGTAACTTTAAAGAAATACCTTGACAAGAAAAATAAATAATGGAAAAGCATGGTCTTCTTAAAGAGAACACATAACATGTTTTTAAAAAGGATTTTGAAAACTAAAATGGTGAGAACCACAGTAAATACTTTTTCTTTTATATTTAAAATTATAATGTAATTATGTCATCCCTACATTTTTTTCTCCCTCAACTCTCCTGTATGCCCCTTCTTATTCTCCTTCAAATTCATGGCCTCCTTTTTTTGTTATCTACATATAAAACAAAATTGTTTAATTGTTGCTATATACATATGTGTTTGTGTGTATATGTGTGTGTGTATAAAACACATACATGTTATAAAACACATACATGTTACTATACATAACCTACTCAGTCTGTATAATATTACTTGTATGCATATCAGGATCGAAAACCACAATGTTCCCAAAGCATCACCAGTTATTTTGTAAATTTCCCATTGGGATCAAGCTCTGTACTTTGATTGGTTACAGTTTTCTGAAATATACTCCATCTGTTGCAAAGAGATGTTTCCTTGAGGTGGGGAGAAGACTACGCTTATCTGTCTGTATGAGGAGAAATATGTAGAGTATTATTTTACTGACTTGGTAAATGATGGTGGCAATTTCTTCTCCGAAATCTATGATTTCACTAGCCCGGTGTAATTGGCTAGGTCACCAGTACCAGAATAAGTATGCTTATCTTTACTGTATTCTTATTTCAGAAAGTGAAATTATTAGAGTTTAAAACTTAATAAAAATATTCAAACCTAGGAAATTTTCAGCAAAACTTTCCAATCTTCTTATCCCCCAAATTTGTACTTTTACCCAGTATATTTTACATTCTTTTTATATTTTGCAAAAGCTCAATGTATTTCCTCTAAAGTTATTTATTTTCTTTGTACTGAGAAACCAAGCAGAAATGACAAAACTCTTGTTTGTTTGACATATCTCCCTAGTTATCTTAGTGATGTTTTCAATCACTAAGCAAAATATAGCAAGATATATTTTATTATCACTTGTTTCTCCATTCTGAGAGGATTTTGCAACTTACAACTTACTTTGAAAAGTCTTTTTCTTTCTTGCTGTGCACTGCTACTAAAATTCATAGGGTATAGATGTCTGAATACATATAAATACAAACACTGTTACTGTTTTTGGAGAAAGAGTCGTACTATTTAGCCTGGGTTGGCCTAGACTGTGCTAGGTCTACCCAGTTGGCCTGGAGGTTAAATCAGCTTCTATATCCCAAGTGCTGGCATTAAAGTCTACAAACACACAAAGCCTGGCCCAATCTTTGATTAATATCAATTTATTTTGAAGCCTTTGATTGTTTCCGGCACTATTTTATTTACTATTTAAGATGAAAAAAAATCATTCCTGAAATTCACTTTCCATTCACACAATATTTATATATGATTTCTCCTTTTGCTCTTTGATTATCTTTCAATTCATTTGCATTTCTAGAGGGAAGAAAACCAATTTTAAATGCCCAGTTGTCCTTTAAATATTTAAAATACATACATTTTTTATTTCTCAAAACTTTACAGTGACAATAATTCAGATATATGAATGTTTTTCCCATGGCACAGCCATTAGAAGCACTTGCTTCAGCTTCTATTCTACAAAATGAAGTGAAAGGCATAGCAATTAAATGACTTTATATATTTTTCATATTTTTACTTTCAACAGCAAAGAGGTATGTTTATAAATCTGAAATAATCTCTTTATTGCTCTGTTTTTATAGCCAACTTTGTCAGAACTTGATTGGGGGAGAATAGGATATTTGTAACCTGATTTTATGAATTTGCATCAGTACAGGTTGTTATGACATCATATTTTCTGCCACTGCACTGCTAAAGGGGCCAGTATTAGCAAAGGCACTGAACAACAGTGATCTTCATACTTCATGACACTGAAATTAAAGGGCACCGAATTCTGTAATGTTACAAACTTTGTTATCATGTAGAAAATATCAAAGCATTTCCTTCTGAGATATATAGTTCACTGATACTTTCACTACATATATTTTCACTTTTATTTCAGTTTTAATATTCAATAGCATTTCTTTATATTGCATGTAAGAGCTACATTCACTTAACATTGTGCTTTTTCATCATGAAATACATAATATTTACGGATTGAAATTAGCTGTTCTCTATCCTGGTTAGTTTCAGTTAAAAATCCATTTTGTTAGTGTTAAGATGCCAATGCCTGCCTGCTCCCTGGTCCCATCTGATGGGGGCAGATCTTTTTCTTTCTTTCATTTATCCATCCTTTCACTTTAAGGTCTTACCTATTTTTAAAGCTAAGGTAAGTTTCCTGTAGACAACATAAAGTTAGATTCTGCTTCTTTTTTTAATTTTTATTTTCTATATTCTATGTTTACATTCCAAAGGCTTTCCCCTTTCCCAGTTCCTCCCCTCCTATGTCCCATAGTTCCTCTCCCCCCCAACTATTCCCCAATCACTCCCTCTCCTCCCACGGTTTCTCTACAAAACTGGATCCAATCTTTCCAGGCCCAGGGTCCTCTCCTTTCTTCTTCTTGGGAATAATTTGACTTTCTAATTTTGCCTTGAGTATTTAGGGCTTCTGGGCTCATTAATATCCACTTATCAGTGATTGCATTTTATGTGTATTCTTTTGTGATTGGGTTAGCTCACTCAGGATGATATTTTCCAGGTCTAACCATTTACCTACAAATTGCATGAATTCATTATTTTTAATTGCTGAGTAGTATTCCATTGTATAAATATACCACATTTTCTGTATCCATTCCTCCTTTGAGGGATATTTGGGCTCCTTCCAATTTCTGGCTATTGTAAACAAGGCTGCTATAAACATAGTGGAGCATGTGTCTTTATTGTATGCAGGGGAATCCTCTGGGTATATGCCCAGGAGTGGTATGCCAGGATCCTCTGGAAGTGGCATGCCCAATTTTCTGAGGAACCGCCACACTGATTTCCAGAGCGGTTTTACCATTTTACAATCCCACCAACAGTGGAGGAGTGTTCCTCTTTCTCCACATCCTCGCCAGCATTTGTTGTCTCTTGAGTTTTTAATCTTAGCCATTCTGACTGGTGTGAGGTGGAATCTCAGGGTTGTTTTAATTTGCATTTCTCTGATGACTAATGATGTTGAACATCTCTTAAGTTGTTTCTCAGCCATCCAAATTTGTTCTGGTGAAAATTCTCTGTTTAGCTCTGTACCCCATTTTTTGATAGGGTTATTTGGTTCTTTGGGGTCTAACTTCTTGAGTTCTTTGTATATATTGGATATTAGCCCTCTGTCGGATGTGGGGTTGGTGAATATCTTTTCCCAATTTGTTGGTTGTCGTTTTGTCCTTCTGACAGTGTCCTTTGCCTTGCAGAAACTTTGTAATTTTATGAGGTCGCATTTGTCAATTCTTGATCTTAGAGCATAAGGTATTGGTGTTCTGTTCAGGAACTTTCCCCCTGTGCCTATGTCCTTCAGGGTCTTCCCAAGTTTCTTTTCTAATAGTTTCAGTGTGTCTGGTTTTATGTGGAGGTCCTTGATCCACTTGGAGTTGATCTTAGTGCAAGGAGATAAGAGTGGGTCAATTTGCATTCTTCTGCATGTTGACCTCCAGTTGAACCAGCACCATTTGTTGAAAAGACTATCTTTTTTCCACTGGATGGTTGTGGCTCTTTTATCGAAGATCAAGTGACCATAAGTCTGTGGGTTCATTTCTGGGTCTTCAATCCTATTCCAATGATCCACTTGCCTGTTGCTGTACCAATACCATGCAGTTTTTAACACAATTGCTCTGTAGTACTGTTTAAGGTCAGGGATATTGATTCCCCCAAAAGTCCTTTTATTGTTGAGAATAGTTTTAGCTATCCTGGGTTTTTTGTTGCTCCAGATGAATTTGAGAATTGCTCTTTCTAGATCTATAAAGAATTGAGTTGGGATTTTGATGGGGATCGCATTGAATCTGTATATTGCTTTTGGTAAGATGGCCATTTGTACTATATTGATCCTGCCAATCCAGGAGCAAGAAATATTTTTCCATCTTCTGAGGTCTTCTTCAATTTCTTTCTTCAAGGACTTGAAGTTCCTGTCATACAGATCTTTCGCTTCTTTGGTTAGAGTTACGCAAAGGTACTTTATGTTGTTTGTGGCTATTGTGAAGGGTGTTATTTCCCTAACTTCTTTCTCAGCCTGCTTGTCCTTTGAGTACAAGAAGGCTACTGGTTTGCTTGAGTTAATTTTATAACCAGCCACTTTGCTGAAGTTGTTTATCAGCTGTAGAAGTTCTCTGGTGGAGTTTTTTTGGGTCGCTTAAGTAAACTATCATATCATCTGCAAATAATGATAGTTTGACTTCTTCCTTTCCAATTTGTATCCCTTTGACTTCCTTATGTTGTCTAATTGCTCTCGCTAGAACTTCAAGTACCATATTGAAAAGATATGGAGAGAGAGGGCAGCCTTGTCTAGTCCCTGATTTTAGTGGGATTGCTTCAAGTTTCTCTCCATTTATTTTGATGTTGGCTACTGGTTTGCTGTAGATTGCTTTTACTATGTTTAGGTATGTGCCTTGAATTCCTGCTCTTTCCAAGACTTTTAGCATGAAAGGATGCTGGATTTTGTCGAATGCTTTTTCAGCATCTAATGAGATGTCCATGTGGTTTTTTTCTTTTAGTTTGTTTATGTAGTGGATTACATTGATTGATTTCCGTATGTTGAACCATCCCTGCATCCCTGGGATGAAGCCTACTTGATCATGGTGAATGATCATTTTGATGTGCTCTTGGATTCGGTTGGCAAGAATTTTATTTAGTATTTTTGCATCGATATTCATAAGAGAAATTGGCCTGTAGTTCTCTTTCTTTGTTGGATCTTTTTGTGGTTTAGGTATTAGCGTAATATTGCTTCAAAGAATGAGTTGGGCAGTATCCCTTCTGTCTCTATTTTGTGGAATAGTTTGAAAAGTATTGGTGTTAAGTCTTCTTTGAAGGTCTGGTAGAATTCTGCACTAAAACCATCTGGTCCCATACTTTTCTTGGTTGGGAGGCTTTCTAAAACCCTTCTATTTCTTTAGGGGTTATAGGACTATTTAGCTGATCTATTTGATGCTGATTTAATTTTGGTGTTTGGTATCTGTCTAGCAAATTGTTCATTTCCTCTAGATTCTCCAGTTGTTTTGAGTATAGACCTTTGTAGTAGGATCTGATGATCTTTTGAATTTCCTCAGTTTCTGTTGTTATGTCTCCCTTTTCATTTCTAATTTTTTTAATTTGTATACTGTCTCTGTGTCCTTTGGTTAGTCTGACTAAGGGTTTATCTATCTTGTTGATTTTCTCAAAGAACCAGCTCCTGGTCATGTTGATTCTTTGTATGGGTTTTTTTTTGTTTCTATTTGATTGATTTCAGCTCTGAGTTTGATGATTTCTTGTCTTCTACTCCTCCTGGGTGAATTAGCTTGTTTTTCTTCCAGGGCTTTAAGGTGTGCCATTGAGCTGCTAGTGTATGCTCTCTCCAGTTTCTTTTTGGATGCATTTAGAGCTATGAGTTTTCCTCTTAGCACTGCTTTCATTGTGTTCCCATAGATTTGGGTAGGTTGTACCTTCATTTTCATTGAATTCTAAAAAGTCTTTGATTTCTTTTTTTATTTCTTCCTTGCCCAAGATGTCATTGAGTAGAATATTGTTCAGTTTCCATACATATGTGGGCTTTCTGTTGTTATTGTTGCTATTGAAGACCACTCTTACTCCATGGTGATCTGATAGGAGGCATGGGATTAGCTCGATCTTCTTGTATTTGTTGACATCTGTCTTGTGACCAATTATATGGTCTATTTTGGAGAAGGTACCATGCAGTGATAAGAAAAAGGTATATTCTTTAGCTTTAGGATAAAATGTTCTATATATATATCTGTGAAATCCAATTGGTCCAGAGTTTCAATTAGTTTCACTGTGTCCCTGTTTAGTTTCTGCTTTCCTGATCGGTCCATTGAGGAGAGTGGAGTGTTGATGTCACCCACAATTATTGTGTTAGGTGTAATGTGTGCTTTAAGCTTTAGTAAGGTTTCTTTTACGAATGAGGGTGTCCTTGCATTTGGAGCATAGATGTTCAGTATTGAGAGCTCTTCTTGGTGGATTTTCCCTTTGGCCAGCAAGAAGTGACCTTCTGAGTCTCTTTTGATGATTTTAGGTTGGAAGTCAATTTTATCTGATATTAGAATGGCTACTCCAGCTTGTTTCCTGAGACCATTTGCTTGTAAAATTGTCTTCCAGCCTTTTACTCTAAGGCAATGTTTGTCTTTAACACTGAGATGTGTTTCCTGTATACAGCAAAATGTAGGGTCCTGTTTTTCGTATCCAGTCTGTTAATCTATGTCTTTTTTAATGGGGAATTGAGTCCATTTATGTTAAGAGATATTACGGAATAGTAATTATTACCTCCAGACATTTTTGAAATTATATTTATTTATTTTATTTATTTTTTATATTCGAGAGGTTACCTTCTTTTTGGTTTGATGAGAGGAGGTTTCTATCTTGCTTCTTCCCTGGTGTAGTTTCCATCCTTGTCTTGGTGTTTTCCCCCTATTATCCTTGTAGGGCTGGATTTGTGGAAAGATATAGTGCAAATTTGGTTTTGTCATGGAATACCTTGATGTCTCCATCTATGGTGATTGAGAGCTTTGCTGGGTAAAGTAGTTTTGGCTGAAGTTTGTATTCTCTTAGTTTGCATTATATCTGCCCAGGATCTTCTTGCTTTCATGGTCTCAGGTGAGAAGTCTGGTGTTATTCTGATAGGTCTTCCTTTATAAGTTACTTGGCCTTTTTCTCTTGCTGCCTTTAATATTCTTTCTTTGTTTAGTGCATTTGGAGTTTTGATTATTATGTGACGGGATGTATTTCTGTTCTGATCCAGTCTGTTTGTGGTTCTATATGCTTCTTGTATATTCATGGGCATCTCTCTCTTTAGGTTGGGGAAGTTTTCTTCCATAATTTTGTAGAAGATATTTGCTGGCCCTTCAACTTGTAAATCTTCACTCTCGTCTATACCTATAATCCTTAGGTTTGGTCTTCTCATTGTGTCCTGGATTTCCTGGATGTTTTGGGTTACAGCCTTTTTGCATTTAGTATTTTCTTTGACTGTTGAATCAATGGTTCCTATGGTATCTTCTGCTTCTGATATTCTGTCTTCTATCTCTTGTATTCTATTGTTGATATTTGCATCTATGGCCCCTGATTTCTTCCCAAGGTTTTCTATCTCCAATGTTGTCTCCCTCTGCAATTTCTTAGTTGTTTCTACTTCTGTTTTTAGTACCTGGATGGATATGCTCAGATCTTTCGCTTGCTTGATTGTGTTTTCATGTATTTCTTTAAGAGATTTTTGTGTTTCCTCTTTCATAGCTTCTACTTGTTGGCCCACGTTCTCCTGTATTACTTTAAGTGATTTTTGTCTTTCTTCCGTATTGTCTTCTTCTTTTTGATCCATCTTCTCCTGCATTTCTTGAAGTGATTTTTGTATTTGCCTTGTAAAGGCTTCTAACTTTTGATCCATTTTCTCCTCTATTTCTTTACGAGATTTTTCTATGTGTTCAGCTACCAGCATCCTGACCAGTGATTTTATATCCAAGTCTTGTTTTTCTGGTGTTTTGGGGTATCCAGGGCTTCCTGTTGTTGGCGAACTGGGTTCAGATGCTGTCATGTTGCCTTGATTTCTGTTATTGATGTTCCTTCGTTTACCTTTTGCCATCTGGTTATTTCTGGTATTAGTTGACCTTGTTGTCACTGGCTGGTGTTTGAATCTGCCTTGAGGCTGGGCTCACCTGTTGTTTCTCTACTGGTGGTTATTGGTGATTGCTGCTCAATGGGATCACGAGCTGGCTGCCACCCGCTGCCTTGGTGCAAGGCCTGAGGTCTTGGGGAAGTGCGCGGGAGTGCAGCAGAGCCTTTGTGGGCTCTGCTGGGCCTGCCTAGTAGTGAGAGCCTAGCAGATCCCCCCACACGGTAGCCCCTGATGGAATCTGTCTACCTGTGCCTTTCCAGCTGTGTCCTGGTTGCAATATGGAGGCCTGCCGCTATTGCTGGTCCAAAGTCCTGGGGAGCTGGGTGCCTCTGGCTGCCTCGGTGCCCAGCCTAAGCTCGCCGGGAAGTGCGGCAGAGCCTAGGTGCCCACCACTTGGCCGCCTGGGGGCGAGAGCTTAGCAGATCTCCCTGTGCAGTGGCCCCAGATGGGGTCTGTGTACCTGCACCTTTCCAGCTGTGTCCTGGTTGCAATATGGAGGCCTGCCGCTCAGATTCTGCTTCTTAATTAACTCAGCCAGCCTGAGACTTTTGATTGTAGTATTGAGGACATTAGTAAAGTTACTATTTAAAAAGTATATGTTTGTTGCAGTTGTTGTTGCTGATTATGTTTATGGTGGGTTGAATAAAAATTTTCCTCACAGGAAATTCAAATTTTGAATTCAGATTCATATATTTGAATGCTTATTCATCAGGGAATGTCATTATTTGGGAAGGATTAGGAGGTGTGACCTTGTTGAAAGTGATTCTAGTCAACGTGTGTAGGCACTGAGGACCAACCTAGACCTAGATTCTCCTTCTTTTCTTGTTGCCTGTAGATCTAAATACAAAATTCTCTGTGAGTTCTACACTACTATGTATGCCTGAGTGCTATTTTGATACCCACCATGATGATAATGGACTACACCTCTGAAGCTGTAAGCCAGCCCCCAAATAAATGCTTTCTTTTGTACAAATTGCCTTAGTCATGATGTCTCTTCACAGCCATAGAGTAGTGACTAAGACAATGTTCTTAATTGTACTCTCTATTTTATCTATGTCAGCTTCATTTGTTTTCTTCTTAGATCACTTAGATACTCTAGTATCTTTGATTAACCCATGTATATACTCTTTAGGATTGGTTTGATGGAGATGAATGATTTTTAAGCTGTTCATGTCATGGAAAGTTTTACTTTTTCCTTCAATTGCAATAATAATTCTGAGTACAGTAGTCTAACTTACCATTCTTGATCTTGTAGAATATACATGCATTGTTCCAATGTCTTTTGGCTTTCAAAATTTCTATTGAAATACCAGCTATAATTCTGATAGGTGTTATTTGTTGCTTGTATTCTTTCCTTTGAAGCTTTCAATATTACTGTTTTATTTTGCATACATCTTGTTTTAATTATGTTATGTTATTACATAGGAGAGTTTCTTTCCTGGTCTTGTCTATTTGGTGTTCTATGTAGTTCTTGTACATTATGGGTATGTCTATATTTGGTTTGGAGCAGTTTTCTTTTATACTCTTTTCTAAAATGTTTTCTATGCCATTAATCTGGATTCTTCTCCATCATTTATGCTAATAATATGAGAGTTTGGAGTTTTCTTCATGGTGTATATATTTCCTGTGGCTTTCTTTCTTGTGTTTTAAAATTCTTTTCATAGCCTTTGCTTATTTTGTCTAGTTCCTCTACTTTACATTTGAGTGGTGACATTTTGTCTACTTGCTCCATTCTACTTGTAAAGATTTATTTTGTGTTTTCTAGTTGGGTTAGTTTTTCAATTTCATCTTTACCTCAGCTTGAATTCTCTTCATTATATCTACTTTTATTGAATTAAGCTCTCAAATCCTCAATTGTCTTTGTTATTTTGTTTGTGTTTTCTTGCATATCACTTGGGTATTTATCCTCTTTAAAATCGCTACCTTGAAGTTCATGTTTTAAAGCTCATTGGGATTTTTCTTTGTGTTTTCTTTACCTCCTTGTATCATCTTATAAAGTTTATTATGGTGCTTTTAAGTCCTGTTTTCTGGGATTAGGTAGGTATTCCTTATTGGAAAACATTTCTATATGGCTCTTATACTTTGATGGATCATGCTGTATTCATCTTTCAGATATAATCCTGTAAAGAGACCTGGTTATGTAGTTTTATTTTGATGTGTCTGTGTCAGATATGATCACAAAGGCTGAAACAGAGTACCAGATGCTTGTCGATTGGATCTGAAACTTGGATATGCTGTGCGTTAGGTCAGATAGACATAAGGAGTTGTCCTTCTATGAAAGATATGTCTGGTCTGAGCCAGGAATTTCAGTGCCATTGTGTAGGATTGCAAGTTTAAGCCAGGGCATTGAATTTGGAACCCAGGCTAGAGCTGAATCTTGGGCATGGTGGGTGAAGAGGAGGCCATTGAACTTGCCAGGCTGACTCCTACCATAAATTGTAAGGGACCTGTGTGGGCAGACTGATTCCCAAAGCCAAGAGATGATGTCAGTTAGTAAGAGGGCCTTTGTGCTGGTCCATGGTATGTGTCTCCTAATCAGGGCCTATAGGTTGTGGGTATTGAATCTCCTGGACATTGGGATATTTAGCACAGGCTATGCTAGGATGTTAAATGTGGAACCTGGGCTAGATATGAGGATAAGGCATGATCCACAAAAAAGATGATAATGCAGATTCATTCCACAGGACCCCTAATCCAAGATCAAGATCAAAATTGTTTTATTAGTTTAAATAATTGAGGAAACAGAAATGTTGACAAAGCAAAATGTTTCTTCTACTTGTTAAATAAGGAGTTTTTTTTCTTTCTGAATCAGAATGCAATTATCAAGCATTAAGTGATTTACAGGTTTAAGCAATCAGGAAAACTTCTTAGTTTGACTATAGCCTTTCATGAAAATAGAGATGCTTCAGAATGCCCTTGATGTCTGTGGCTCTAGGCACAAAGTATAATAGAGAATGCAGGAAAGCAGCAAAAATGTAAATAAAAAAGAAAAAAATGTTATAGGAATAGAGAAGCCCAAAGACTAACTAGAGAAGATATTTCTATATTATATTTCAGAGATATAAAATGTGCTTTAATCTGTAATTTGGTCTGAATACCGTAATAACAATTAGCTTAGTATTTTTAGGTTGTCATTTCTGTAGATTCTAATTAAGACATTCTTGTTTAAACATTTTATCACTCTATAGTTTTAATATTTGCACATTATAATTTAATGGTTCTCAAAATGAGAAGTTAAGTATACTAAATGTAAGTTTAGAAATAATGTTTAGTAGTTATTAATCCTCTTTTAGTGGGCCTTTATCAAGTAATATTTGGACTAAACTCACTGCCCTATAATTCTCCCTAATTCCTACTATAACATAGCCTGTAGAGAGAAAATTAATGTTAGCAACATGCATATGGTTGGGATCATAATCCAGTGTAACAACCGGCAGCCTTGGTTTTGGGGCTTTCAGACTCAAAATCTAAGAGAAAATGATTTTTCTGTTATTATGACATCACAACATTCTCAAAACATTAACTATTTAATTTAACCCACTGAATTACCAATAATAATAAATATGCCAAACTACAAGTGATGAATTTTTGGTAATAAGACACATCATTTTATTAAGTGCTATAGGTGAATATGCTGCCTGAGTGGCTTAAAGAAAGGAGAAACTTACTTGTAATCTCAAATCTTTGAAGGTTATAAAAAAGTAGCAAAGAGTTAACAGTGCAGCTTCTCTGCATGGTTTCTGTGTGGCCATCTTCCTGCTGACTCTAAACTTCCTTCTTCATAAGCACATCAGGCAGCTTTGATTATAGGTATGCCTGATTATGTTATATTAACATGCTTATAGCTATAAAGCAAAATGACCAAAATGAGGTCACAACTCAAAACACCAATATACTAGAGATTAAGATTTATATTTTAATTTTTTATTGAATATATTCTTCATTTACATTTCAAATGTTATATCCTTTCCTGGTTTCCCCTCCCAGAAAACCCCCAACCCATCCTCCCACCCCCTTTCTCCAAGAAGATGCCCCTACACCCAACCCACTCCCACCTACATCCCCTGGACTTCCTCACACTGTTTCATCTATCAAGCCTTAATAGAACCAAGGACCTCTCCTCCCACTGATGCCCGACAAGGCATTCCTTCTCCACAATTGTGGCTAGAACCATGTGTACCCTTTGGTTGATGGCTTAGTCCCTGGGAGCCCTGGGGCATCTGGTTGGCTGATAATGTCATTCTTCCCAACCCCCTTCAGCTCCTCCAGTCCTTTCTGTAACTCCTCCTTTGGGGACACTGTGCTCAGTCCAAAGGTTGGCTGCTAGCATCTGCCTCTGTATCTGTAAAGCTCTGGCAGAGCCTCTCAGGAGACAGCCATAACAGGCTGCCTTTGGCAAGCACTCTTGTCATCCATAATAGTGTTGGGCTTTGGTGACTGCTTATAGGATGAATCCCCAGGAAGGACAGTCTCTGGGTGGCCTTTCCTTCAGTCTGTGCTTCACACTTTGTCTCCATAATTGCTCCTATGAGTATTTTGTTCTCTTTCTCAAAAAAAAAAAAAAAAAAAAAACTGGAGCACCTACACTTTGGCTTTCCTTCTTCTTGAGCTTCATGTGGTCTGTGAGTTGTACATTGTTTATTCTGAGCTTTTTGGCTAATCTCCACTTATCAGTGGAGATTAAGATTTCTAAGTGTGAATTTGAAAGGGCATTATTTGACACATAAAGAAAAAAATATATATATGTATATATATGTGTGTGTGTGTGTGTGTGTGTGTGTGTGTGTGTATTTATGAAGCCTAGATTTTTATGTATTCTTTAAGTAAATATGTCTGAATTGATCCCTCAGTCCTATTTTAAGGATATGATTATCCATCACTATATTTTATTACTTCCTATTTAGGAAAATATTACACTGTACCCATGAGACTCTATAAAAGTTTTTTCTTCTAATTTTGAATTTAGTTCTTCAGAGAAATTTACAAAATAATGTGTTTGGATATTTTCCTCTACATATATGTCTGTGTACTGTGTGCTTGCTTATACCCTGGAAGGCCAAAAGAAGGTGTTATATCTTCTGAAACTGGAGTCACAGATAATTAAGAACACCCATGTGGGTGCTGGGAATTGAGTAGAGTTCCTCTAAAGGGGTATCCAGCACTTTTAACCCCTGAACCATCGTTCTAGCCTAGAATAAATGTTTTAATGGAAATAATTTTATAAAGATGAATACTTATTGTATTTTATTTATGCTCTGAGTTATCAACATATTGTTTAGAATATAATTTTAATGTGTACACAAATTACAATATAATCACAGTAAAATGCATGTTAGGGAAACATTATACACAGGATTGTTCTGCATTTCCCTATCTTTTTAGCACTCATTTTTTTAAAAAATTGGATATATTCTAAATTTACATTTCATTTCCCTTTTTCTGGTTCCCTGTCCCCCAAAGGTCCCACATGCCATTTTCCCTCCCCGTGTTCCTCCATCCACCCTTTCCCACTTCTCTGTTCTGGTATTCCCCTACACTGATGCTTTGAGCCTTTCCAGAACCAGGGTCTACTCCTTCCTTCTTGTCGGACAACATTTCATATGTGGATTGTGTCTTTGGTGTCCCAAGATTCTAGGCTAATATCCACTTATCAGTGAGTGCATACCATGGGTGTTCTTTTTGAGACTGTGTTACCTCACTTAGTATGATGTTCTCCCGATCCATCCATTTCTCTAAGAATTTCATGAATTCATTGTTTCTAATGGCTGAGTAGTACTCCATTGTGTATATATACCACACTTTTTTGTATCCATTCTTCTGTTGAGGGACATCTGGGTTCTTTCCAGCTTATGGCTATTATAAATAAGGCTGCTATGAACATAGTGGAGCATGTATCCTTATTGCAGGCTGGGGAATCTTCTGGGTATATGCCCAGGAGTGGTATGACTGGGTTCTCCTGAAATATTGTGTCTAGTTTTCTGAGGAACCGCCAGACTGATTTCCAGAGTGGTTGTACCAGCTTGCAGTCCCACCAGTAGTGGAGGAGTATTCCTCTTTCTCCACATCCTCACCAACACTTGCTGTTTCCTGAGTTTTTAATCTTAGCCATTCTGACTGGTGTGAGGTGAAATCTCAGGGTTGTTTTGATTTGCATTTCTCTAATGACTAATGATGTTGAATTGAAGACCCAGAATTGAACCCCCACATCTATAGCCAATTGATCTTTGACAAAGGAGCTGAAAACATCCAGTGGAAAAAAGATAGCCTTTTCAACAAATGGTCCTGGCTCAACTGGAGGTCAACATGCAGAAGAATCAGAATTGATCCACTCTTATCTCCTTGTACTAAGCTCAACTCCCAAGTGGATCAAAGACCTCCACATTAAACCAGACACACTAAAATTAATAGAAAATAAACTGGGGAAGACCCTTGAGGACATTGGCTTAGGGGAAAGTTCCTGAACAGAACACCAATAGCTTATGATCTAAGATCAAGAATAGACAAATGGGACCTTATAAAATTACAAACTTTCTGCAAGGCAAAAGATGCTGTCAAAAGGACAAATCAACAATCAACAAATTGGAAAAAGATCTTCACCAACCCTTCATCTAACAGAGGGCTAATATCCAATGTATACAAAGAACTCAAGAAGTTAGACCCCAGAAAACTGAATAATCCTATCAAAAAATGGGGTACAGATATAAATAAAGACTTATCACCTGAAGAAATTGGGATGACTGAGCGGTCATCTTTAATAATCTATGTACAGCTCAGTAAGCACAAAAAGAAAGTTTAATGTATGTGGTACCATGAACCATTAATGACCCTGTTTGCTCTACTCTATTTGGAGGTCTTTCTTTCTCACTAGGTGGAAATCTTTTCACAAGCTGTTGTGTTGTAGGTACTTTCTGCAACCTGACTTTAAGATCCTATTGCTTTGAGTACAAGAACGCTACTGATTTGCTTGAGTTGATTTTATAACCAGCCACTTTGCTGAAGTTGTTTATCAAGTGTAGGAGTTCCCTGGTGGAGTTTTTTGGGTCACTTACGTATACTATCATATTGTCTGCAAAAAGTGATATTTTGACTTCTTCCTTTCCAATTTGTATCCCTTTCACTTCCTTATGTTGTCTAATTGCTCTCGCTAGAACGTCAAGTACTATATTGAAAAGATATGGAGAGAGAGGACAGCCTTGTCTAGTCCCTGATTTAAGTGGGATTGCTTCAAGTTTCTCTCCATTTATTTTGATGTTGGCTACTGGTTTGCTGTATATTGCTTTTACTATGTTTAGGTATGGGCCTTGAATTCCTGTTTTTCTAGGACTTTTAGTATGAAAGGATGCTGAATTTTGTCAAATGCTTTTTCAGCATCTAATGAGATGACCATGTGGTTTTTTCTTTTAGTTTGTTTATGTAGTAGATTATATTGATGGATTTTCATATATTGAACCATCCCTGCATCCCTGGGATGAAGCCAACTTGATCATGGTGAATGATCATTTTGATGTGCTCTTGGATTCTGTTGGCAAGAATTTTATTTAGTATTTTTGCATCAATATTCATAAGGGAAATTGGCCTGTAGTTCTCTTTTTTGTGGGATATTTGTGTGCTTTGGTATCAGTGTTATTGTGGCTTCGTAGAATGAGTTGGGCAGTGTTCCTTCTGTTTCTATTTTGTGGAATAGTTTGAAGAGTACTGGTGTTAGATCTTCTTTGAAGAATTCTGCACTAAACTATCTGGTCCCGTACTTTTTTTGGTTGGGAGACTTTCTATAACCTCTTCTATTTCTCGAGGGGTTATGGGACTGTTTAGCTGATCTAGTTGATGCTGATTTAATTTTGGTATTTGGTACCTGTCTAGAAAATTCTCCATTTCCTCCAGATTCTCCAGTTGTGTTGAGTATAGACCTTTGTAGTAGGATCTGATGACCTTTTGAATTTCCTCAGTCTCTGTTGTTATATCCCCCTTTTCATTTCTAATTTTGTTAATTTGGATAGTGTCTCTGTGCCCTTTGGTTAGCCTGGCTAAGGGTTTATCTATCTTATTGATTTTCTCAAAGAACCAGCTCTTGGTTTTGTTGATTCTTTGTATGGCTCTCTTTGTTTCTACTTGATTGATTTCAGCCCTGAGTTTGGTGATTTCCTGTCTTCTACTCCTCCTGGGTGAATTAGCTTCTTTTCGATCCAGGGCCTTCAGGTGTGCTGTTAAGTTGCTAGTGTATGCTCTCTCAAGTTTCTTTTTAGAGGCACTCAGGGCTATGAGTTTTCCTCTTAGCACTGCTTTCATTGTGTCCCATATATTTGGGTAGGTTGTACCTTCATTTCCATTGAATTCTAAAAAGTCTTTGATTTCTTTTTTTATTTCTTCCTTGACCAAGGTGTCATTGAGTAGAGTATTGTTCAATTTCCATGTGTATGTGGGCTTTCTGTTGTTCTTCTTGCCATTGAAGACCTCTTTTACTCAAAGGACAAACAGGCTGAGAAATAAATTAAGGAAATAACACCCTTCACAATAGCCACAAACAATATAAAGTATCTTGGCGTGACTTTAACCAAACACGTGAAAGATCTGTATGACAGGAACTTCATGTTCTTGAAGAAAGAAATTGAAGAAGACCTCAGGAGATGGAAATATATTCCATGCTCTTGGATTGGCAGGACCAATATAGTAAAAATGTCCACCTTGCCAAAAGCAATCTACAGATTCAATGCAATCCCCACCAAAATCCCAAATCAATTCTTCATAGATCTAGAAAAAGCAAATCACAAAATCATCTCGAGTAACAAAAAACCCAGGATAGCTAAAACTATTCTCAACAATAAAAGGACTTCTGGGGGAATCAATATCCCTGACCTTAAGCAGTACTACAGAGCAATTGCGCTAAAAACTGCATGGTATTGGTACCGTGACAGGCAAGTAGATCAATTGAATAGAATTGATGACCCAGAGATGAACCCACAGAGATATGACCACTTGATCTTTGATAAAGGAGCTACAACCAT
Organism: Apodemus agrarius; assembly: GCA_964023405.1. Classification (NCBI taxonomy): domain Eukaryota; kingdom Metazoa; phylum Chordata; class Mammalia; order Rodentia; family Muridae; genus Apodemus; species Apodemus agrarius. The sequence continues at coordinate 44,908,739 of OZ030018.1, forward strand.
CCAGAGGGAAAAAAAGATAGCCTTTTCAACAAATGGTGCTGGTTCAACTGGAGGTCAACATGAAGAAGAATGCGAATTGACCCACCCTTATCTCCTTGCACTAAGATCAACTCCAAGTGGATCAAGTACCTCCATATAAAAGCAGACACTCGGAAACTAATAGAAAAGAAACTGAGGAAGACCCTGGAGGACATGGGCACAGGGGGAAAGTTCCTGAACAGAACACCAATAGCTTATGTTCTAAGATCAAGAATTGACAAATGGGATCTCATAAAATTACAAAGTTTCTGTAAGGCAAACATACTGTCACTAAGGAAAAAACAGCAACCAACAAATTGGGAAAAGATCTTCACCAACCCACATCTGACAGAGGGCTAATATCCAATATATACAAAGAACTCATGAAGTTAGACCCCAAAGAACCAAATAACCCTATTAAAAATTGGGGTACAGAGCTAAACAGATAATTTTCACCAGAAGAAATTTAGATGGCTGAGAAGCACCTTAAGAGATGTTCAACATCATTAGTCATCAGGGAAATGCAAATCAAAACAACCCTGAGATTCCACCTCACACCAATCAGAATGGCTATGATTAAAAACTCAAGGGACAACAGGTGCTGGCGAGGATGTGGAGAAAAATGAACACTACTACACTTTTGGTGGGATTGCAAGCTGGTACAACCGCTCTGGAAATCAGTTTGGCGGTTCAGAAAATTGGGCATGACACTTCCAGAGAACCCTGTCATATCACTCCTGGGCATATACCCAGCGGATTCCCCTGCATACAATAAATACACATGCTCCACTGTGTTCATAGAAGCCTTATTTATAACAGCTAGAAGCTTGAAGGAGCCCAGATGTCCCTCAAAGGAAGAATGGATACAGAAAATGTGATATATTTATACAATGGAATACTACTCAACAATTAAAAATAATGAATTAATGCAATTTATAGGCAAATGTTTGGATCTGGAAAATATCATACTAAGTGAGTTAACCCAATCACAAAAGAATACAGATGAAATGCAATCACTGATAAGTGGATATTAATGAGCCCAAAAGCTCTGAATACGCAAGGCACAATTAGTAAATCAAAAGATTTCCAAGAAGAAGGAAGGAAAGGATCATAGTCCTGAAAAGACCGGATCCAGTTTTATAGGAGAGTATCAGAACGGAGAAATGGGGTGGGGGGTGATTGGGGAATGGGTGGAGGGAAGAGGACTTACGGGACATATGGGGAGGAGGGACCTGGGAAAGAGGAAAGCCTTTGGAATGTAAACAATATATAGAAAATACAAAAATATATCAAAAAAAGAAGTGGGGTCGGGAGTGGAGACATCCATGTGGTGACAGGGGTGGGTAGGAAATGTGTGGTGTGGAACATTTGGAGGGTGGAGTGTGTGGAATAAAATATGGGGTGTAAAAAAATAATTAATTAATTAATTAATTAATTAATTAATTTGAAAAATCTAATTTTGTAATAAAGAGTTATCCAAGAAAATAAAAAAAATAAATAAAATATGGTTTCTTTGGGAAAAAAAAACCAAAACCAAAACAACAACAACAAAAGATCCTATTGCTGAAGAAGACATCATTTTTATGCCATTAAACATGGGGAAATTGAGCTGATGGCCAAGTAACTAGTTCACCCCTACTGAGTAGTATCAATAGTACTAGAAACTAGTACACATGCTACGAGAGAAGAAAAGTGATCATCAATCTCCCAGTTACACACCCTTCAAGCCACGGTGGCAGCTTCCCTGCAGAATGGAACTTCCTGTTGCATTTATAACATGAATGGTATGGGAGCAACCAACCCTTTTGAAATTTTCTTTAATACCCCCATTGAAACTATTAATGACGACAAGAATCTGGGACTAAGAGGTCTTGTGCCCAGTGGGCAATGTATTACTAATATTTTATGAAACAAAGGCATAAAATGTCTCCTAATAACACATTGATTACTGAAATATTCAAGCCTACTCAGAGAAGCTTCTCCCTCTAGAAGATGGCAATTAACACTCAGAGATCCTTGGCACACTCATCCCAGATGGGATGTCTATATCTTACTCCTTCCATGAAGTCACAGACACATAGGCAGGAAAGCCAGGATGATTGCTAGAGCCAGAGATGACCGGCAACTCCAATGAAATACCATTTTCTAGACAGCTCTAAGGCACATATGAACTCACAACAACTGTGACAGCACACACAAGACATGTACAAGCTCATGCCACCAATGGGTAGTAAGTCACACCCCTCAGCCACGATGTCATTTGCAATGGATAGGCAATTTGAAGAGGAAAATTGTTGTTTTGCAATAGAGAGCCATAAGATATATCAACCATACTCCAGGGCAGGTGTAATGATCAGTAATCCACCATCACAAATCAGGGTCCATGATTTTATGTGTATTTTAAAGGTTTTTTTGTATTATTAAGTGAAATAATGAACATCAAATAGGGTGACTACAGAGTTTTGGAGAACGTCAGGAGGGTCTGAGAAGAGTTAGGGTGAGAGAGAATGTGATTAAAATACATGTATGAATATAAATTATAATTTATTTTAAAAGTTTAAAAATTAACATGAAACCTAAAATTTAACTCATTCTAGATTTTCTTTTTGGGATTTGGGTTTTTTGAGACAGGGTTTCTCTGTATAGCCCTGGCTGTCCTGAAACTCACTCTGTAGACCAGGCTGGCCTCGAACTCAGAAATCCACCTGCCTCTGCCTCCCAGAGTGCTGGAATTTCAGGCATGCACCACCACTGCCTGGCACATTCTAGGTTTTTTTTAAAATTATATCTCAGCTGTCTAAATTGGATTACAATGATGGTACATATGAGCAGACTAATTGCTTAATGTCTACTAAGAATTTTGCATGTGTTGTAGTTGTCCACTAGTAATTTAAAAAATTAAGATATTAGAGAACTGCCATTGCTGTGGTTGTATTGAGGAAAATAAAAAAGGGAGGGTGTTATAGAAATGAATAAGCTTGGTCCCAAAGCAAGATGTGAGGACTGAATAAAATTTAGTCTGAATTATATCAAACTTCTTTCTATGTGTGCCATAGTATGATTCAAGTGTAATAAAGTATAATGGTATTAAGTATTAATGAAAATGTTATAATTGTATAGCATAATCATCACCTAAATAAGGTAGGAAACATTTCCATAATACCAGAGGTATGTTAGTGCCTGTTCTTGTCTACACTTCTGTTAGAATTTAGATTTGTATAGCATAGTATCAGGCATGTAGCCTGCTTTTTTGCAGTTTATGAACAGATTCAAATATGAATGCTGTTCATTGTCTGGATTCTTCTTTTTTAAATTTAATTTAATTTTTTACTATTTACTTTGCATCTAGCTCACTGTCTGCCTCCTGGTAGCCCACCTTCTATAATACTCCCTTCCTTCTTTTCTTCTCTGAGTGGGTTGGGGGCCACCCTGGATATTGCCTCACCCTGGCACTTGAAGTCTGCATAAGTATAGGTGCTTCCTCTCCCACTAAGCCCATACCATAGAGTTCAGCTGGAAGAACATATCTCGCATACAGGTAACAGCTTTTTGAAAACAATGATTTTGATATTCATATTTTCACGTTTGTCATTCATCAATTTTATTGCTGAGTAGTGGCTATTGCTTGCAGATCTGTTTTATCCGACCTACTTCAATAAACATTTAGGCTGTATTCAAGCTTTGATTAATATGTATAAGATGAGTGTGGTATTTTTTTTTAAATAAGAGGACACATTCTCTTTTTCCTCCTCTATTGAGTAACTGCCTTGGAGATGAGATAAAGAACTGCCAGTCATCTTCAAGAGGGGTATCACTTTATATTTTCATCTGTAATTCATCATCTGTATTTGTCACTCAAACAGTGTTTTATTTCTCAGATATTGTTCAGAGTTCTTTGAGAAATGCCCAAGTCACTGAAATCTCTAAAGGCAATGAGAACATAAACAGGGCTTGTCTCTCTTACAAAGAAGGATCTATAATGGAGAGAGATTGGGGAAAGTCAGCAGTCAGTTTTGTAGCCCTTCAATGAGATCACATTGTAAAATGATTCAAAAAATAAACCACAGTTGGAGTTGTTATAAGAATAGTTTGCATGAGTAGAGTCACTCAAAATGTCAGTGTAGAAAGGCAAGAACTCATAGATTTCTTCAAAGTGGATGAGTATGACAAAACTACAGCAATGCACAGACAAGATGATCCCTGGAGTTTCTTTAATTAGTTTGGAGTATGTGCAGCCAAGGAATTAGGAATTCTACTTTTAAATATGGGCCAGAGAATGAAGAATAATCTATGCTGATGTTGAGGAAATACACTGTATCTCACTGGAATTGGCATGCTTCTTGATGGAGACATGAGTGATAAATATCAATATATGTGTACAGCCTGAAGATATAGAAACTTTCCTTCTAGGATCATAAAGCCCACCTCTTAAATTTGTCCTTAATAGATTTTATGCAATTGTGAATAGGTTTGAGAGGTATAAATATTATCATCATAATTGATAACTAAAACAGTTAAGGTTATTTTCTATTAGGTTGAAAACACAATTTGTGATGTTCTTTGGTTAAATGAAAAGTAAAAGTAAATTAAAATAATAAGAAAAGTATTGATTATCTCTTTCCAGTCAAATTATTCTAAAAAGTTACTCTAGAGCATATTAATGAAAAAAACCCTTTAGAAAATAAAGTAATTATTCAGTAATTATTATTATTATGTAATTATTAAGGTAATTATAAGGTAATTATTTCAAATATTTTTCATTCTAGGGTACACAAAAAGTAGATATTGTCATGTATATGAATTTTATTTCTATCAAGGTCTATTTATAAATTATTTATTTGAATATGTTTTAAGACAAATCAAATATGATGTGGTTTGAGGTTAAACCTTGAACTGATGTATATTGGAAAAGACCATCCTGCAATATTGTTTGTAATAATGGTGCTGCAGTGAAGAGATTTTCAGTCTTCAATTTTGATTTCAGGAATATATTTGCCATTCTCTGACAGCCTAGGCCATATTCTTACAGATTTCTCACACTTTACTTCCTTGGGCTTTTTAAATTTTTTATTTTGTCTTAACAATGAGAGTGATAATAAAATTTAGCTGAACTAACTCTTAAGGAAATAAAGACTGTATCAGATCCCTATTAATTCATATGGACAAATGAAAAAGAAAATACTGTGATATCTTACAGTATCTTAACAAAAGCTTTAAAAATACATAGGATAGTTGAGGAAGATAGGCTTTAATAAACATTTAAATAATATAGAAAATTATTATTGGAATATAGAAAAGAACTACAGATGCAAATGATGTGCTTAGTCAAGATTTGGATGCTTTTCTCTTTCTTGCTTTCTCTTGCCCCCTCTTACACACACACACACACACACACACACACACACACACACAGACACACACACACATAAACACACCTACACACATGTGAATACACAAACACTAAGATCCACAACTTATCATTTTTTTTCTTTTTTTTCTCATTATGCCTTTGTAAGAATAGGGACAACTCTGTCATAATAGGGATTATACAGCAATAGTAACAATATTACTACACATAAAGAAAAAAATCTTAAAAACAGATTTAGAAGCAGCTTGATAAAGCATATTCTTGAGGTTTTCTTTGTTTGTTTTTTTTTTTTTGTTTTTTTGCCCTTTTCACAATTTTTTTCTTTAGAAATATCTTTTAACAGGTACTACAGTATAATAAGGAATATGTTGCTCTGTGAGTGTCCAGGTAAAGCAGTGGCTCTCAACCTTCCTAATGCTGTGAGACTTTAATACACTTTCTCATGGTATGGTGACCGTCAACCATAAAATTAGTTTCCTTGCTATTTCTTTTTTTTAATTCTTTATTTATTGGATATATTCTATATTTACAATTCATTTTCCTTTTTCTGGTTCCCCACCCCTAAAGGTCCCACATGCCCTTTCCCCTCCCCCTGCTCCCTCATCTACCCCCTCCAACCTCCCTGTTCTTGTACTCCTCCAAAATGATGCTTTGTTCCATTCTAGCACCAGTGTCCACTCCTTTCTTCTTGTCAGACATCACTTGGTATGTGATTTGTGTCTTTGGTGTTCCAAGATTCTAGGCTAATATCCACTTATCAGTGACTGCATACCATGGGTATTCTTTTGAGACTGGGTCACCTCACTTAGTATGATGTTCTCCAGCTTCATCCATTTCTCTAAGAATTTCATGAATTCATTGTTTCTAATGGCTGAATAGTACTCCATTGTGTATATATACCACATTTTTGTATCCATTCCTCCATTGAGGGACATCTGGGTTCTTTCCAGCTTCTGGCTATTATATATAAGGCTGCTATGTACATAGTTGAGCATGTATCCTTACTGCATGCTGGGGAATCTTCTGGGTATATTCCCAGGAGTGGTATGGCTAGGTCCTCCAGAAGTATCACGTCCAGTTTTCTGAGGAACCGCCAGACTGATTTCAGAGTGGTTGTACCAGCTTGCATTCCCACCAGCAGTGGAGGAGTGTTCCTCTTTCTCCACATCCTCGCCAACACCTGATGTCTTCTGAGTTTTTAATCTTAGCCATTCTGACTGGTGTGAGGTGAAATCTCAGGGTTGTTTTGATTTACATTTCCCTAATGACTAATGATGTTGAACATTTTTTAAGGTGTTTCTCAGCCATCCGAATTTTTTCAGGTGAAAAGTCTCTGTTTAGCTCTGTACCCCATTTTTGGACAGGGTTATTTGGTTTCCTGGGGTTTAACCTCTTGAGTTTTTTGTATACATTGGATATTAGCCCTCTGTCGGATGTGGGGTTGGTGAAGATCATTTTCCACTTTGTTGGTTGCCGTTTTGTCCTTCTGACAGTGTCTTCTGCCTTACAGAAACTTTGTAATTTTATGAGGTCCCATTTGTCTATTCTTGCTCTTAGAGCATAAGCAATTGGTGTTCTGTTCAGGAATTTTCCCCCTGAGCCAATATCCTCAAGGGTCTTCCCCAGTTCTTTTCTATTAGTTTTAGTGTGTCTGGTTTTATGTGGAGGTCCTCGATCCACTTGGAGTTGAGCTTAGTGCAAGGAGATAAGAGTGGATCATTTCTCATTCTTCTGCATGTTGACCTCCAGTTGAGCCAGCACCATTTGTTGAAAAGGCTATCTTTTTTCCACTGGATGTTTTCAGCTCCTTTGTAGAAGACCAATTGGCCATAGATGTGTGGGTTCAAATCTGGGTCTTTGATCCTATTCCATTGATCTGCCTCCCTGTCACTGTACCAATACCATGCAGTTTTTAACACTACTGCTCTGTAGTATTGCTTGATGTCCGGGAAATTGATTCCCCCAGAAGTTCTTTTGCTGTTGATGATAGTTTTAGCTATCCTGGGTTTTTTGTAATTCCAGATGAATTTGAGAATTGCTCTTTCTAACTCTATGAAGAACTGTGTTGGGATTTTGATGGGGATTGCGTTGAATCTGTATATTGCTTTTGGCAAGATTGCCATTTTAACTATATTAAACCTGCCAACCCACAAGCATGGAAGATTTTCCCATTTTCTGATGTCTTCTTCAATATCCATCTACAGAGACCTGAAGTTTTTGTCATATAAATCTTTCACTTGTTTGGTTAGAGTAACACCAAGATACTTTATATCATTTGTGGCTATTGTTAGGGGTGTCATTTCCCTAATTTCTTTCTCGGCCTGCTTATCCTTTGCGTATAGGAAGGCTACTGATTTACTTGAGTTGATTTTATAGCCAGCCACTTTGCTGAAGTTGTTTATCAGTTACAGGAGTTCTCTGGTGGAGTTTTTTTGGGTCACATAAGTATACTATCATATCATCTGCGAAGTGATAGTTTGACTTCTTCCTTTCCGATTTGCATCCCTTTGGCTTCTCTCTGTTGACGAATTGCTCTAGCTAGTACCTCAAGTACTATATTGAAGAGATATGGTGAGAGGGGACAGCCTTGTCTTGTCCCTGATTTTAGTGGGATTGTTCAAGTTTTTCTCCGTTTACCTTGATGTTGGCTACTGGTCTGCTATATATTGCTTTTACTATGTTTAGATATGGGCCTTGAATTCCTGCTCTTTCCAAGACCTTTAGCATGAAAGGATGCTGAATTTTGTCAAATGCTTTTTCAGCATCCAATGAGATGACCATGTGGTTTTTTTCTATGAGTTTGTTTATGTAGTTGATTACGTTGATGGATTTCTGTATATTGAACCATCCCTGCATCCCTGGGAGAAGCCAACTTGATCATGGTGAATGATCATTTTGATGTGTTCTTGGATTCGGTTGGTAAGTATTTTGTTTAGTATTTTTGCATCGATATTCATAAGAGAAATTGGCCTGTAGTTCTCTTTCGTAGTTGGATCTTTGTATGGTTTTGGTATCAGGGTAATTGTGGCTTCATAGAATGAGTTGGGTAGTGTTCCTTCTGTTTCTATTTTGTGGAATAGTTTGAAGAGTATCGGTATCAGGACTTCTTTGAAGGTCTGATAGAATTCTGCACTAAAACCATCTGGTCCTGTGCTTTTTTTGGTTGGAAGACTTTCTATGACCCCTTCTATTTCTTTGGGGGTTATGGGTTTGTTTAGATGATCTATTTGATCCTGGTTAATTTTGGTATTTGGTAACTGTCTAGGAAATTGTCCATTTCCTCCAGATTCTCCAGTTGTGTTGAGTATAGGTTTTTGTAGTAGGATCTGATGATTTTTTGAATTTCCTCAGTTTCTGTTGTTATATCTCCCTTTTCATTTCTAATTTTGTTAATTTGAATACTGTCTCTGTGCCCTTTGGTAATTCTGGCTATGGGTTTATCTATCTTATTGATTTTCTCAAAGAACCAGCTCCTGGTTTTGTTGATTCTTTGTATGGTTCTCTTTGTTTCAACTTGATTGATTTCAGCCCTGAGTTTGATGATTTCCTGTCTTCTACTCCTCCTGGGTGAAATTGCTTCTTTTTGTTCCAGAGCTTTCAAGTGTGCCATTAAGTTGCTAGTGTATGCTCTCTCCTGTTTCTTTTTGGAGACACTCAGGGCTATGAATTTTCCTCTAAGCACTGATTTCATTGTGTCCCATAGATTTGGGTATGTTATGCCTTCATTTTCATTAAATTCAAAAAAGTCTTTGATTTCTTTCTTTCTCCCTGGACTAAGGTATCATTGAGTAGAATATTGTTCAGCCTCCATGTGAATGAGGATTTTCTGTTGTTTTTGTTGCTATTGAAGAACACTCTTACTCCATGGTGATCTGATAAGAGGCATGGGATTAGTTCGATCTTTTTATATTTGTTGAGGTCTGTCTTGTGATCATTTATATGGTCGATTTTGGAGTAGGTACCATGAGGAGCTGAGAAAAAGGTATAGTCTTTTGCTTTAGGGTGAAATGTTCTATATATATATGTTAAATCCAATTGGTCCAAAGTTTCGATGATTTTCTCTGTGTCCCTGTTTAGTTTCTATTTTCCTGATCGGTCCATTGAGGATAGTGGAGTATTGAGGTGCCCCACAATCATTGTGTTAGGTGCAATGTGTGCCTTGAGCTTTAGTAAAGTTTCGTTTACGAATGAGGGTGCCCTTACATTTGGAGTGTAGATGTTTAGAATTGTGAGTTCTTCTTGGTGGATTCTTCCTTTGCTTCATGGAAAATATTGATAATAGACTATATGATTTCACTTGGTATGAGGTTTAAAATATTAGAAATAAAAATCCTTGTATCCCAGCTAAGATTATTTTTCCAAAGAATCAGTCAACTGACAGATATGTACAGAAAATACCAGGATCCATAAACGCCAGCGGGTACAAATGTGTTTCATAGCTCTATGAAGTAACTCTCTGCATCTCAGTTGGTGAATGGGTATCAAGGACTGTTTAAGAAAAATAAGCATAAAATATTATTATACTCTTTAAAACAATATTACCTAAGGACTAAGCAAAGGTATTAGTGATTCATCCATTAGGCAGATATTTATGATGACTATGGTTCTTTAGTAGAAAGGCAAGTTATAAATATATATAAAAAGATAAGAATATAATGTATTAGATAATACAAATTAGATACCAATAGTTTTATAATATTTTCAACCATCATTCTGACCTAACTCCTGGTTTCATCACTTGAAATTCTTATGATGTGTAGCACCTTACTATACCCTTTGGTTTTTTGGTTGAATGTATTTAAATCAAATATATTCAACCCTCTACAAGTAGTAATGAAGAATTAGGAAAATCATAGTAAAATATGCGACACAGTTGGTAGCTTCTATACATCCATGTTTGTAATTAATATATAACATATTTATGATTTGCTTTTTAATTTAAAAATATACTACTGTGCTTTTTAATTATAGGCAGAGTGGGATGACTGCTATCAAATATATTTCACAATTTTCAGGCCAAGAAAACAACTGAGTGATTCCGATAACTGACAGTTCTATTTTCCTTAATATTTTCAAAAAATATTATCTGTCTAAAATATCTTGAGTGATTCAGCTGCCCTTTAGGAAGTCATTTTCACTGATTTCCATAAATCAGTGAAGGGGAAGTATTTAGTACACAGTGCTTTTTCTAAAACTCCAAAATTAGGAACTTGACACAAGACAGATGAGTGAGTGGATATTATCTCATTATTATATTTCATTTTATTGTTTTTTTACCCAAAGTAAGTTTTCTTCAGGATTGTTACTGTGAAGATACTTGAAGGTGTGGTCATCATAAAATTTTGGGAGGGTTAAAAAGGTAGCTCACTTAGTAAAGTTATCTGCTGTCCAAGTGTGAAGATATGATTATAGACTCCCCAGCACCCATGTAAAAGTACATAGGGATGCTGTTCTTACCTAATTTCACAGCTTGGGTAGTAAGTAGAGACAATCTGACTGACAAAACTTACTGGCCAGAAAGTTGTTCAGTCTTATGTTCTGCTTCAACCTCCATGACAGAAGCTTTTTCAAAAAATAAAAGAAAGGGATATTTTAATAGATACCAAACATGGACTCTGGTCTTCACATGTACAAACATCTGTTTTCAAATGTGCATATACCCAACTAACAATGGTGTACACCACACGCATGTCATCTGCAACACACACACACATACACATACAGACACACACACACACACACACATGAGAAAAAGAGGAGAGAGAGATGCCTACATACTCATACACAAGCATACACCTCAATAACAATGTTTTTATGAGGACATTGTTTTCTAAATATCATGTCCGGACAGTACAGCATGTTGCTAAGGAAAATAGAATGTGCAGCATTAATAACTATGGTTCTGTCAGGGATGTAAGAACATCAGATAAAGTATCAAAAGGTATGTAACTGCAGAAAGATAATTTTTTCTCACATCCTGAAGCTAGAAGCCCAAGATTAAAGGTCTGTTAAGATTCATGTGATTAGAGGTGCCTCTCTGACTGGTAGATGATATCTCCTTGTATCTCACCTGGATTTCTTTTAATGTTTACTTTTATCTCTTCTTGTAAGAATGATGGAAATATTTAGTTAGGCTCATCCCTCATGACCTCATTTAGCTTTAGTTCCATTTTAGAAACCTTTCTCTACACCAAGGGAAAATATTTCAGAAAAATCTTATGGAAAAGACATAGTTAAGTTCACAATGTTACAAAAGCCTGAAAATTTATATAAGAAAATTGGGAAGGGTATTTTTATTCATTAAAGAAACAAATTGCAATGTTCTTCTCTTTAGATTCTTAAGATTACCTGTGTGGAAAAGATTTTAATGAAATATTTCAAAAAAACTTATTTCACAATATATGAAGCCCCCAAATATAGAATTAACATTTTAATTCATGTATGCTTATTTTCCAAATATATATACTTGAACAAAGTTCTTTGTTCATTTTTTCTATCAATGAGGGAATACATATTGTTGGAATTCTCTTACCTGAATTTGAAAAATTGTTTCAAAAGGCTGTGATGTCACTCTGACTTACTTAGGTATCTATTTTAAGGACTAAACATTGCTACTACATTATGACATTAGAATTCAGTATAAATACAATAATATTTTGCTAAGTGTAATAATTTTACCAGTAGCATTAACATTAACTTAAACATCAGCCACAACCACAACCACTACTACCATAACAGCAATGATAAAATAGGTAATGTAGCTGTGTGACCCTTTGGGCACTATTCTTAGTTGTTAAAGGTGTATAGATTACTTTTATTAGAATAAACCTCTTGACAGGGCATTCATGTGGGGACTTGTTATGTTTTTGTCACACCTGAGTTCAAAATCCATGCATTGCTGACTATTTTCTTTCAATATTGATAATTTCTTTTTAGGTGTACTACTTCATAGTATGAAAGTTTAGGGTAGGGAAATCTAGTTGGCTGCTGGTGGTACACTCCTTCAAACCCAGCACTGAAGAGGCAGTGGTAGATGAATCTCTGAGTTAAAGATCAGCCTTGTCTATAGCATGAGAAATCTAAATATTGTTCAAATAGAAATCATCTTTCTTCAAATCTTCGGGAATACGAAAGTAGTGAGAGGATAGAGAGGAGATATCATCTGTTGTGAATACTTTAAAGTGTCTCCAGGCATAAGATTTCTTTTTCAAATGCTCTTATGCTAAAATGTAAAGCAGTGTCAATAAAATGGTGCATAATAAGTCATTCAATTAGATTATCCTCCCTTTTTTAAAGGAGAACTGGAACTAATGGGCTTAATTACCTCTGAGAATTTGAGACAATTTTTATTTTCCCCATCCCAAATGTTTTATGTTTCATTTGAGCAATAATAGATCTTTATAATGCCTTTAGACTTCAATTAGATAGTTGAAGTATGTATTTAATTGTCACATAACCTAACAACGTAAATATTGAAAATGTTTTTGAAGGAGAAATTCTAACAATATTAGATGTTTCTGTTAAAATGCTGTCAATGTAAAATGTGCTAGGATTATTCAATTTCCATTAACAACCCAAAAGTCAGAAAAACCACATACTTGGCAGCAATGAGGAACAGATTTTCAAATACCAGAGACAATTCTTTTACTGAAAAATTGCAAAGATGTTTGTTCTCAGTGTATATAATTTCTGCTAGAAAATGTTCAAATTGGAAAATTTGCATACCCCACATACACTTTGCACATATAAAGTTTGAAGTAACTTTTTCTATGGCAAACAAGAACTGAGGATAAAAATCAGGGTTTATACTACGTTAGGCTTGTAATACACTACTGAACTACAATCCTGTAGTTGTTTTTTGCTGATTTGAGCGATTTTTCTTCCACCCTTCTCACTATTTTTCTTTCAAATTTTCACCTACTAACACTAGATGAGAGAGACAAAGGGATATAGAAAAAAGAAAAGAGATTCCTGACTAAAATCAGTGAATATAAGGGGGATGATGTTATCATTAGACTGCTTCCTGCTGATTAGGTGCAGAGAGTTCCTTGGGGTAAGTTTGATCTTATCCATCTAGATATCGAATTTCTTCTTTTGGATTTTTTTGTACGTGACTACTTAAGAAACCCCAACCTACAGCAACCAACAATAATCTACAACCACCAGCAACACAACAACACGGTCACTTTTTTTTTGGGGGGGTTGGTTTTTTTCGAGACAGGGTTTCTCTGTATAGTCCTGGCTGTCCTGGAACTCACTCTGTAGACCAGGCTGGCCTCGAACTCAGAAATCTGCCTGTCTCTGCCTCCCAAGTGCTGGAATTAAAGGTGTGTGCCACCACCGCCTGGCGGCAACACGGTCACTTTTTGTGGGGTCCTTGCATTTATGTTCTTTCTGAAAAGTTCCCAGATCTCCAAATGTAACACAGTTGTAAAAACTATTTACAGGTAGCAAAATTGTACCCATGCCAGAGTACCAGGCAAATCATAGTCTGCTGCTGTGGACCTTCTAAAGGTGCCCCTTATCCCATATGTCAGCTTAAAATAAAAATATTTTCTTATTTCTGTGTTTTTTAAGGAAACCAATATTTCAAAATTGTCACTGCACAATCCAATCCCTCTGTCATTTCTTTAAGCTTAAATTAAATCTAGTTTCTACAATAAAATCAGGTGATGGTTTCTCATGTAGTATTGTCAAAGGAATTTTGGAAACAAGAGTCTCTCAGGGAATATATCTCAAATAATATCTATCAGACATATTGTCACTGAGAAAAACCAAAGTATATGGATGATATGCATGTTTGTGAAATATACATATGTTCACTGAGTTATTCCTTCGTTTTTTAATTGGATATATTCTATATTTACATTTCATTTCCCTTTTTCTGGTTCCTCACTGCCCAAAGGTCCCACATGCCCTTTTCGCTCCCCCTGCTCCCTCATCCACCCCTTCCCACTTCCCTGTTCTGGTATTCCCCTACACTGATGCTTTGATCCTTTCCAGCACCAGTGTCCACTCCTTTCTTCTTGTCAGACATCATTTGGTATGTGAATTGTGTCTTTGGTGTCCCAAGATTCTAGGCTAATATCCACTTATCAGTGACTGCATACCATGGGTATTCTTTTGAGACTGTGTTACCTCACTTAGTATGATGTTCTCCAGCTCCATCCATTTCTCCTAGAATTTCATGAATTCATTGTTTCTAATGGCTGAATAGTATTTCATTGTGTATATATACCACATTTTTTGTATCCATTCCTCCGTTGAGGGACATCTGAGTTCTTTCCAGCTTCTGGCTATTATAAATAAGGCTGCTATGAACATAGTAGAGCATGTATCCTTATTGAATGCTGGGAAGTCTTCTGGGTATATTCCCAGGAGGGGTATTGCTGGGTCCTCTGGAAGTATCATGTCCAGTTTTCTGAGGAAACGCCAGACTGATTTCCAGAGTGATTGTACCAGCTTGCAGTCCCACCAGCAGTGGAGGAGTGTTCCTCTTTCTCCACATCCTCGCCAACACCTGATGTCTTCTGAGTTTTTAATCTTAGCCATTCTGACTGGTGTGAGGTGAAATCTCAGGGTTGTTTTGATTTGCATTTCTCTAATGACTAATGATGTTGAACATTTTTAAAGGTGTTTCTCAGCCATCTGAATTTCTTCAGGTGAAAAGTCTTTGTTTAGCTCTGTACCCCATTTTTGGATAGGGTTATTTGGTTTTCTGGGGTCTAGCTCAACTCCAAGTGGATCAAGGACCTCCACATAAAACCAGACACACTAAAACTAATAGAAAAGAAACTTGGGAAGTCCCTTGAGGACATTGGCTCAGGGGGAATATTCCTGAACAGAACACCAATAGCTTATGCTCTAAGATCAAGAATAGACAAATGGGACCTCATAAAATTACAAAGTTTCTGTAAGGCAAAAGACACTGTCAAAAGGAAAAATTGGAAGCCAACAAATTGGGAAAAGATCTTCACCAACCCCACATCTGACAGAGGGCTAATATCCAATGTATACAAAGAGTTATTCCTTCTAATCAGTATTACATGTCTTCTCCACAGGACTCATGTTCAGAGAGTATATATAATTGTAGGTTCAGAGTAAAATGTGATTTTTAAGACATATGAATGAACATTCATAAGCCTATAAGATCAATATCTTGTGTTGAAAGTAGAATGCCTCTTTTACCCAGAGTCTTCTGCTTTCTGTAACTGAGTAGCCTTCTTGCAAGTCAGTGAAGAAAAGAAGACACCCAATGTATCTGTCATCAAAACTCTACCTGTGTCTAGCTTACTGGTCAAGAGCATATTGTGGAAGCTACCTCTTCTGAAATCAATCCAATACTCTACTCTTGGTATCTAGACTGCTTGGTATAGCTCAAACGCAAGATGGAAACAGCCCACAAATGAAGAATTAACATGAGAAAAAGCCAAAAAAATCTTTTTATGATGAAAGGCCACTAGGGATTCAGTTAGTATTCAATCTTTCCCTCTGAGTTTACTTTTATATATATATGTATATGTACATATACATATATATATATAATAGTAAACAGGAGATAGAAAAATGGAACAGATCAATTGGAAAGGTAGAGTGCAAAAAATAATTAGAGGTTTTGATGTGAAGATGAAGGTAGGCAATAAAGATCCGCGAAGAGAACATGGATATGTTTCTGTTAAGTAAAATTGTTCCTCACAGGCTAGTGTTTTGAGTGTCTGGTGGCACAATTTTGAAGACTGTGAGGCATTTAGGAGATGGGTTATAGTTGACAGAAATAGACCATTGTGAAAAAAGGCAGGTTTCTGATGGTTGTACCTTCCCAGTTACAATATAATTTTGGATATTTGTCTATCTTCATGCTAAAAGCCACTGTCTCATGGTCCTGCTGCCAGTGTAGCTGCTCATGTCTTCTTTGGACACAATTTAATCAAAACTCTAAAACTGAGCCAAATAATTTTTTCATCCATTAGGTTGTTTCTGACGGGTAATATGTCCCAATGATGAGAAAATTAATTGACACAATGGAAATATAAGGGATGTAAATGGAAGGGCAACATTGTGATTTTGTTCTATTTGTCTTATTTCAACTTCCATTTGAATATGCCATAGACTATCAAAATGAAAGGGGGCAGGTCCTGAAACCAATAGGCCAGGTATACCAGCAATTAGGCCCATCTTAGACTTAGGAGTTACAATTCTATCAGATATTCTCTCAGGTATGTAAAAACTCCTCTACCTAAGTATGATTTAACCTAGTTTCCTTCATATAATGTTATTCCATTTAAAAACTATCCAGCCACGATGAAAGGAACGAAGGTAGGCATTTTCAGTTTTCACTATGTCTCAGTGTTCACCAGAATGGCTTGGTACATGAAGTATTTGACAGTACACTTGAGAGGACAGTACAACCTGTTTCTACAGTCAGGTTTAGACTTCATTATTCTTATTGTTACATCTGAAACTACATTTGGATATGTATTTCTAAGATTTAGTGTCTGAACTCCTTTTAAGTCTCCGGGAATTTTAAAACAATAATTTATCCATATTATTATAATAGGTGAATGACTGTTGCAGTGTATTCATGAAATTGCCTGCACAGGCCGGAATAAGACATCAGATCCCTTGGAACTGGAGTAACAGAAAGTTGTGAGCTGCCACATAGGTGCTGGGAACCAAACCTGGGTTCTCTGTGCGCGCAGCAAGTAATCAGCGGAGCTGTCTCTCCAGCCCCCTGTTGGATCATTTTTAAAATTGACTCCTAGTATATATGAAACAACTTAAGCACTGTAGTCTAAAATTCAATATTCTATACCCCAACATATCTGCAGATATTTAAGATATTACAACAACAGTATTTTTTCTTTTTAGTTGGATATTTTCTTTATTTACATTTCAAATGTTATCCCCTTCCCAGGTTTACCACCATCCTGGAAGCCCTCTATACCATCCACACTCCCCCTGATTCTATAGGGGTGCTCTTCCAGAACAATATTTTTCTTATCATCGCCTTTATCTTTGAAGTAAGTTTTCAGACTCACTTTCGCATCTGAGATTAGGTCATATTTCTTTCTAATCTGAGCACTTGTCTTATTTTCCCTCCATTTAAATTCCAAGAGCCCTTCCTGGACTTAATTCACATTTCACTTGCTCTTAGATGCTATCTTATTATATGTATAGCAGTAATTTTCTTTGTTCTCATTGACACACTATGGAATACTTGTATACTAATGTTGAATTTGCTTTAGTTGTCTTCTTTTTTTCCTGAAGTGAAGAACTTTTGAGCGTTTCAAATATTATTGCTATCATTTTACTGGGTCTGTAGTGATATCATCAAAACCTTGGTTTATATATGACAAAAGCTCAATCAGATATTTGAATAATTACATATTAGGTGTATTAAATTCTAAAGATAGGAGAGTTATAGACATATGCAAGTCACCATAAATAAGTTATTATTTATTTATACTATATTTATTTATACTATATATTTATATTATTTATACTATACTGTACTTTTTTTTAGTATAGTATAGAGTTTAATCAGGGCATGGGGAGGTGAGGTAAGAGGGTAGTAGAGATAGAGGAGGGGAGCATAGAGAAGTAGAGGCTGGCCATGACCATGTGGAGAGTCTGGGGAAGGGGATGGAAGAGACAGGGAGCAAAATGGAAAGAGAGCAAGAGGCAAGAGGGAGAAAGAGAAAGAGCGCATGAAAGAGGCAAGAACTATACTGTAATTATTTATAAATAGTTGATAAAAGTTAAATTTAGGATTCACTTTGGATATTCCATAACTTGTTTAGTATTTAAGTAGAAAAAGTAAATGAATTGTACTTCTGCTTGGATTGAAGTACATTGTATAAAATTCTTCCTAAATAGTTGTCTTAAAGAATGAAGATAAAAGCTTGACCAATAATTAACACATATCACCATGTTAACAAAAATAGAAATTATATCCTTGGTAAAATAAATAACAACAATAACAGATGATTTGATGCTATATATCTGTAAATCAAGGAGAACTCACTTTCACTTTCTAAGTTCTTAAAGTATCCATTAATTCATTAAAGTACCTGGAATATCACATAAAATTAAAAGAATGGGGAACTGTTACACAGAAAGACCTTTTGCAAATACAAAGTCCAGGAGAATCATCTTCACATATTGTATTACGCTGTTTTTATAGTCAGTGGAAGAGAAAATGAATCAACAGTAACAGCAACAATAAAATTCTAAGAAAAGTACACCAACCAATTTCCCCATTCCTAATAGAAACTTAAAAAATAGTTATTTTCCACCTAAATCACAAATAAAATCTGAACCATAAACCAATAATGATCTTGACTCTCATTGAACTTTGGGCATGTGACGATTATAGAATTTGGTTACTCAAGTAGGTCTTTATGTCAGCATTAGCCTGAAGTTTATAAATATTTATAAATATTACATGCAGAAGAGAAGCTGCACTTAGATGCATGATTAATTGTTCTGCTGTTAGTCATTTATTGTATCTTTTTTTGCATGGAAAAAGCAATTAGAAACACATTTCCGACTATCCCAGACAGACCTTAGATGCTTCATAGCGGAAAATTAAAATTTTAGACGTTGTAGATTGTGTAACAAGTGTATTTTCAGTAACCACATTATGAAAGTACCTGGAGGATGCGCACAGACTCTTGAGACCACAAACTGGCTTGCCTTCCCTTATTTCAATATCTATTTTTATAAGGCTTTGACATTATTTGTTTTGATAGTGGAGTGTGTATGTGTGTGTGTGTGTGTGTGTGTGTGTTTGTTTGTTTGTTTGTGTGTATGTGTATGTGTGTTTGTAAGAGATGGAAACAGAGGTATAAGTTTCCTATAGAATACTTAGTACAAATGCACCAAAAATATTAACTGTACAATTGAGTCATAATAAGCCTATATGTATTCAGATCAGAAATGTAAAAGAATAGTCTGGAAATGAATTTTTACTATTAATTTCCCAGAGTCTTTTCATAACCGTTGGGTAAAATTGATTCTTTTTTTTTAATATGAAAAAAGCTTTTAGTATATCTTTTACTTTAAAGTTTCATTACATGTCATATAAACAAGATATTATGAATGAAGTAAGTTAGTGTAGGCTAAGTAATAACACATTGCATTTCTCTCTGAATGGCAGGTATGATTCACATCATTATAATTATTCACTTTAAGTATTTATAATATTAAAAATAATGGTTTAAAGTGGGCACATGGCCTGCAGCTAACTTCTTTCTATTAAGAAGCAGCAACCATTTCTTCTGATCTATCAGCTACTGATAGATTCTGGGAGCAAGAAAGTCCCTCTCTGCAGTTGTGCATCCACAGTTGAGTTATGAAATTTTATTGGACTGTTCCAAGTCTATGGTCACACAGAAGGCCCAGAATAATTAAAACAAACAGGCATGGTGGTGGAAAGGAGACTTTCAGTGAGGATGGAGGAAACAGGAGTAAGAAGCAGATCATTGTCAAGTAAAAGAGGAGGTGGAATGCTTGATATAATTGGATGAAAATGTCCATAAACACAATTTAATAGAAAGAAGAGAAGAATCCATTAAACTCCTTCCTAGACATTACTTATGCTTCCTTGTTTAGTACTAGCAATTTCTTTTTTCTTTAGGTAACAAAACAATTCTACTTTCATAGAACAAAATATTTGGTTGCCACAAAAGATCACTGGCTTATCCATTACTACATATATCATGTTCACTTTAACTGAATTCTAAAAATCACATTGGACTATTGTTTGAGAACTATCTCTTAGTACACCTCTAACAGTATTTATTTTGAGAATGTTTATATGAATTTATAAATCTTTTTTTTTGTTTGTTTTTTTGAGACAGAGTTTCTTTGTATAGCCCTGGAACTCACTCTGTATACCAGGCTGGCCTTGAACTCCAAAATCCACCTGCCTCTGCCTCCCAAGTTCTGGGATTAAAGGCATGTGCCACCACTGCCCAGCTTGAATTTATAAATCTTGATGCCAAGTTACAAACGTTAAATTCGTATAATTTCCTACAGGCATGATCATAGTTCCCAGACAGGTTAAAATGAAATATAAAGCATGCATCATTACCTTTAATTTTCAGTCTCTAATCCCTAACCTTTAGAACTAAGTTTAGATCAGGGGAGAAGTTTAAATTGTAGATAAATAACCCCAAATTGCTGTTGATGAAATTGAGAACTGGATGTTGTTATAAGGTGTAGTGGTAAAATGTACTTTTCCTTAGGATTTTAAATCTCACTATTTTACAGTCTATGTCTGTGATAATAAGAGTAATTTTGGAGAAAGAAAAGTGATAGTCATAAATAAGAACATAAGGTGAAAATATTCTCACATAAAACACAATCATGTCACTATCAAAAGCACATTTGGTGTTTCTCTCTGTTAAATCTACACTTAATTGTGGCTGTTGTATCATACTTGTTGAGAATTATAATGCCACGAAATTCCTAAATTAAATCCTATTCTATTTAAAAAATATGCAGTTTATTTTTTTACCATATAATGAAAGATTAAGAAAACTTTATGTCCAATAAGAAATGTTGTAAATCAAATAAAATTCAAGAGTGCTTATAGTATGTTTTCTTAATAAGTAAATTTCACACTACATTGGAACATGTGAGCCCTGTAAATAACTGAATTTTGGTGAACAGGTTTTGTTAGAGATGGCTGTGAATTTTCTGAGTTACCTATACATATAATCTTTTTGCTGTATTCAGAGTGCATAGAAATATCTAAGAACACACAAGTTGATTTTAAACTTATGATTTTTCATTACAGAGCACATAGTCAATAATGCTTCTATATGGGAAAAAAGCAAAAGAAAAGAAAACACCCTTAACTTGAGAGTTGTAGTCAGATTTTCCCAGGGAAGAGTTTAATAAGATTGGCTCCATTCAGTAAAATCCAACCCAATCCCTTCCAACAAACCCAAACACCACATTTTCTTGCCAGATAAAGGTCTGAGAAAGCCTGAGGTGGCTGAGATATCATCTAAGGCAGTTTGCTTCAAGGTATTATGCACTAATTGATCATCAAATTGAGGAAAATAAGGTTATTAGAAACATGTATGATTCCCATGGCAATATAGGCATTTTGCAGTCAAATTCTCTAAACCAATAATATGACTGCTTTAAGCAGAGTCAGTCATTCACTACTGACAGTATCATTGTTTATTTTTTCTATAGGAACGATTGACTATGATGATTTTTGTAGTAATATAAATGTTAATTCAAATTTAGAGTCATGATAGCATTTGACAGTTGGGTTTCATAAATGTCTGCAATATACAGTTACCTGTCATATGTCTTTGTTTTCTAGAAAGTCATATTGACATTGTATGATCAAAATTTAATCCCAACTCCCACAAGTATATAGCTATAAGCTGTTCACTCCTGTCTCAGCTCATTCTGTTGAACTCTTTACTTGCTTGATTCACAAAATGACCTCTGTTCTGATTGGGAAAAAAAAGCTGGGCAGTGGACCATTCAACCTGTGAGAATGACATTATCTTCATCAACTTCCAGTCTTTCCAGAGAGATTGTTTTGAGTTAATTTGGTTTTGTTCAGTTATTGTAGAGTATACAAGCCAAACTGAGTGAGAAATATTGCCCACCTGCAGAGACTTTCAAAGGATATTATATGCGTTATTTGTGGTACTCAAGATAATTGTTTCTCTGGGTCAAGGGATGAGATTATGCAAAGGATCCACCGTAGGGTTTCTTAAACTTTTTCATCTCAGGACCATTTTTATCCAAGAAATTTTTATGCAAGCCTGTTACAGAAATAAATAAAAGTTATCAGTTAATCAAATGTATTATCATTAAAGTTATGATGAATAATTAATGACATTTATTGATATGTTTGACTTTTTATAAAGTTTATGTACATATACTTTTTTCACTTATTAAAGATGACAACAATTTACAAATGCATGAGACATAGTTTGTTTGGTTTTTCCATAAAGAATCCAAATTGGCTGAATATTTTTCACTGTAGGATCTACAAGATCATCCAGGGCTTTCAGAGCTGATGGACATCAGAGCTGATGGACATTTTGATTTTTTAGTTCATTAGGGTTGGTACAAAGAACACAGAGTAAAAATTAGAAAGACTATAAACAAGACTATGTCAGAAATTTTTTTAAGTTCTGCCCCAGTTATATGCAAAGAATCATCCAGTAAATGCTATGAATCTCAGGTCAGCAAGTCAAAATTACATTTTAAAATTAAACATTTTAGTACACTATAACAGAAAAATCCACTAATGTGATACTTACTAAGAAGCGTGTTAAATGAATTTTGTTGTTTAGCGATCTAACTACTATGTACTTTATTTTGTTTGTTTGTATGTTTGTATGCATGTGCACATTTGCATAAGTGAATATGGGAATGGTGCCTTATGACGCACACCCAGAGATGAGAAGGAACCTCTCACATCAGTCCTCACTTTCCACATTAACACAGGGTGCCTATGTTGTTTGCTGTACATGTCATGCTAACTTGACTCTAAGCTTCTGATAACGGTTTCTGCCTTTCATCTCCTGTTAGTAGCACAAGGGTTACATGTTTTGAGTCTGGCTTTTATGTGGTTCTGGGTGTTCAAACTCAGGTTCTCACATGTGGGTACAAGTGTTTCTGCTCTTATTCAGTTTAGTATGCAGCCCGTTATTATTATTGTAACTTTAGGTGTTTTTTTTTAAAATTATGTGTATGTGAGACTGTATGTACACATAAAGTCAGGTCCCTTCAGAAGCCAAGAGTACCTCAGATCCTCTGGAACTGAATATAAAGTTGAATGTGAGATTCCTAGTGTGGATTCTGGGACCAAACCATTGTCACAGAACAAACAATGCGTGCTTTAAACTGCTGAGCCATTCCTTCACAATATATGGTAAAACCAAAATATGTGTGCACAGTGAAAAGACAGCAGTCTCTAATTTGGGAATGTTTTTGGCTTCCTTTGTCAGTGTATGGTGTGCCTGAGTGTGCCCTGGGTATACAGTGAGAGTGATGTGTGTTTACCTCTCAGTCAGCTGCAAAGTGGTGCAGCAAGGTTGACATATGGTCTGAAACATACTGGTTGTGTGACACAATGGATTTTGTATTTGCTTTGATTTTGCAAGGTTAGAAATCCTTTGTGGTTGTTCTCAAAATTTTGATGATCCTTATATTCCCTTATGAGATGGAGTCTTGGTACACAGCTCTACGTGAACCTACAATTAATCATTTGACGTATTTGTAAGGACAATGAAACTATTTAAAAGCCTATGCAGAGTCAGAAAATTATAAAAAGAATTGATACAGTTTCATACATACACACACATATACATATATATTTGTATATATAGATATATATAAATTTAGATTGTGCTGATAACTGACAATTTTAAATTCTAGCTTTTACTAGGTATTATGTTTGTCCTTTTTCCCTCCCTCTCTTCCTTCCTCTTTCTTTTCTTTGTCTTCCTCTTTTCTCCTTTTCCCTTCCTCCCTTTTCCCTTTTATCTCACATATATGTATGTGTAATAGTATATATAATATTACTTTATTTTATTTATATACATTCCTAATGCTGCCCTTCCTCCTGGTCCCATGCTCATTCACAGAGTTCTTCCTCCCATCCTCCCTTCGCTTCTCCTCTCTGCAGGATTAGGAACAGCCCCTCCCACTGCAGGCAGACAAGGAAGCAAGGGAGACAGTGCTCATCTGCTACATTAGTGTCAGATGCCTCTGCCATCCTGTTCATGTTCTTTGATAGGTGGATCAGTCTCTGAGAGTCCTGGGGTTCCAGGTTTGTTCACCCTGCTGATCTTTCTGCAGAGTTCCTATACCATTTTGTGTCTTCAATCCTTCCCCCCAACTCTTCCATGAGAGTCCCAGACCTCTGTCCAATGTTTTGCTGTGTGTCTCTGCATCTGTTTCAAACAGCTGCTGAGTGGAGCCTCCCAGAGGAAAATTATGCTAGCGTCCTGTTTTCAGGCATAACAGAATATCATTAGTAGTGTCAGGGATTGGTGTTTAGACACAGGTTGGGTCTTAAGTTGGACTGGTTATTGCTTGGCCATTCCTTCAATCTCTGCTCCATCTTTGTCCCAAGCATTTTCATTACAAGTGCTTTTGGGAGGCACATGTGACAACCTTCTAAGATTATTTGCTCTCTTCTTTTGTTCTCTGTGATAGTTCTTACACATATAATTATATTCTGTAATGAACTTTTCCTCGCTGGAAATTTTTTAACTGAAGGATGTCTCAGGCAGAAAAAACATTTAAAAGAACAATTAGAAAAAGTATTGGTATCCATTTTGTAGTTCAGTATACAGTACTTAATTAACACTCAGGATGCTCTGTATTTGATAAAAGTTAAAAAGTTAACAGATGATATTGCAACCAGGGCACAGCTGGAGAGGCCCAGGTAGACAGACTCCATCCAGGGCTACTGTCGCAGGGGGGATCTGCTAGGATTTCGCTGCCAGGCAGGCCCAGCTCTGTCCGCCAAGGCTCCGTGGGACTTTCCCGCGCCCTCAGGCCTTGCACCAAGGCAGCAGGTGGCATCCAGCTCATGATCCCTTAGAGCAGCAGTCACGCATATTCACCAGTAGAGAAACAACAGGTGAGCCCAGCCTCACAGGAGATTCAAACACCAGACAGTGACAACAAAGCCAACTAACACCAGAAATAACCAGATGGCAAAAGGAAAACAAAGGAACGTTACTAACAGCAATCAAGGAAACATGGCAGCATCTGAACCCAGTTTTCCAACAACAGGAAGCCCTGGATACCCCAAAACACCAGAAAAACAAGACTTGGATATAAAATCACTGGTCAGGATGCTGGTAGCTGAACACATAGAAAAATCTCGTAAAGAAATAGAAGAGAAAATGGATCAAAATTTAGAAGCCTTTACAAGGCAAATACAAAAATCACTTCAAGAAATTCAGGAGAAGATGGATCAAAAAGAAGAAGACAATACGGAAGAAAGACAAAAATCACATAAAGAAATACAGAAGAACTTGGGCCAACAAGGAGAAGCTATGAAAGGGGAAACACAACAATCTCCTAAAGAAATACATGAAAACACAATCAAGCAAGCGAAAGATCTGAGAATATCCATCCAGGTACTAAAAACAGAACTAGAAACAACTAAGAAATCGCAGAGGGAGACAACATTGGAGATAGAAAACCTTGGGAAGAAATCAGGGGCCAAAGATGCAAATATCAACAATAGAATACAAGAGATAGAAGACAGAATCTCAGAAGCTGAAGATACCATAGGAACCATTGATTCAACAGTCAATGCAAGGCTGTAACGCAAAACATCCAGGAAATCCAGGACGCAATGAGAAGACCAAACCTAAGGGTTATAGGTATAGATGAGAGTGAAGAGTTACAAGTTAAAGGGCCAGCAAATATCTTCTACAAAATTATGGAAGAAAACTTCCCCAACCTAAAGAGAGAGATGCCCATGAATATACATGAAGCCTATAGAACCCCGAACAGACTGGATCAGAACAGAAATACATCCCGTCACATAATAATCAAAACCCCAAAGGTACTAAACAAAGAAAGAATATTAAAGGCAGCAAGAGAAAAAGGCCAAGTAACATATAAAGGAAGACCAATCAGAATAACACCAGACTTCTAACCTGAGACCATGAAAGCTAGAAGATCCTGGGCAGATATCATGCAAACTCTAAGAGAACACAAATGTCAGCCAAAACTACTTTACCCAGCAAAACTCTCAATCGCCATAGATGGAGACATCAAGGTATTCCATGACAAAACCAAATTTGCACGATATCTTTCCACAAATCCAGCCCTACAAAGGATAATAGGGGGAAAACACCAAGACAAGGATGGAAACTACACCCGGGAAGAAGCAAGATAGAAACTTCCTCTCATCAAACCCAAAAGAAGATAACCTCTCGAATATAAAAATAAACAAATAAATAAATAAAAATAATTTCAAAAATGTCTGGAGGTAATAATTACTATTCCTTAATATCTCTTAACATCAATGGACTCAATTCCTCAATAAAAATACATAGATTAACAGACTGGATACAGAAACAGGACCCTACATTTTGCTGCATACAGGAAACACATCTCAGTGTTAAAGACAAACACTGCCTTAGAGTAAATGGCTGGAAGACAACTTTACAAGCAAATGGTCTGAGGAAACAAGCTGGAGTAGCCATTCTAATATCAGATAAAATTGACTTCCAACCTAAAGTCATCAAAAGAGACTCAGAAGGTCACTTCTTGCTGGCCAAAGGGAAAATCCACCAAGAAGAGCTCTCAATATTGAACATCTATGCTACAAATGCAAGGGCAACCTCATTCGTAAAAGAAACCTTACTAAAGCTTAAAGCTCACATTACACCTAACACAATAATTGTGGGTGACTTCAACATTCCACTCTCCTCAATGGACCAATCAGGAAAGCAGAAACTAAACAGGGACACAGTGAAACTAATTGAAAATTTTATATATATATATATATATATATATATATATATGTATACATATATACATATGTATACATATACATATATATATATATAAAACATTTCATCCTAAAGCTAAAAAATATATCTTTTTCTCAGCACCGCATGGTACCTTCTCCAAAATTGATCATATAATTGTCACAAGACAGATGTCAACAAATACAAGAAGATAAGATAATTCCATGCCTCCTATCAGATCACCATGGAGTAAGAGTGGTCTTCAATAGCAACAAAAACAACAGAAAGCCCAAATACACATGGAAACTGAACAATATTCTACTCAATGACACCTTGGTCAAGGAAGAAATAAAAAAAGAAATCAAAGACTTTTTAGAATTCAATGAAAATGAAGGTACAACCTACCCAAATCTATGGGACACAATGAAAGCAGTGCTAAGAGGAAAACTCATAGCTCTAAGTGCATCCAAAAAGATGCACTTAGATGTCAACAAATACAAGAAGATCAAGCTAATCCAATGCCTCCTATCAGATCACCATGGAGTAAGAGTGGTCTTCAATAGCAACAAATACAACAGAAAGCCCAAATACACATGGAAACTGAACAATACTCTACTCAATGACACCTTGGTCAAGAAAGAAATAAAAAAAGAAATCAAAGACTTTTTAGAATTCAATGAAAATGAAGGTACAACCTACCCAAATCTATGGGACACAATGAAAGCAGTGCTAAGAGGAAAACTCATAGCTCTAAGTGCATCCAAAAAGATGCACTTAGATGTCAACAAATACAAGAAGATCAAGCTAATCCAATGCCTCCTATCAGATCACCATGGAGTAAGAGTGGTCTTCAATAGCAACAAAAACAACAGAAAGCCCACATACACATGGAAACAGAACAATACTCTACTCAATGACACCTTGGGCAAGGAAGAAATAAAAAAAGAAATCAAAGACTTTTAGAATTCAATGAAAATGAAGGTACAACCTACCCAAATCTATGGGACATAATGAAAGCAGTGCTAAGAGGAAAACTCATAGCTCTAAGTGAATCCAAAAAGAAACTGGAGAGAGCATACACTAGCAACTTAACGGCACACCTTAAAGCCCTGGAAGAAAAAGAAGTTAATTCACCAAGGAGGAGTAGAAGACAAGAAATCATCAAACTCAGGGCTGAAATTAATCAAGTAGAAACAAAGAGAACCATACAAAGAATCAACAAAACCAGGAGGTGGTTCTTTGAGAAAATCAGCAAGATAGATAATCCCTTAGCCAGACTAACCAAAGGACACAGAGACAGTATACAAATTAACAAAATTAGAAATGAAAAGGGAGACATAACAACAGAAATTGAGGAAATTCAAAAGATCATCAGAACCTACTAAAAGTTCTATACTCAAAAAAACTGGAGAATCTGGAGGAAATGGACAATTTCCTAGACAGATACCAAATACCAAAATTAAATCTGCATCAAGTAGATCAGCTAAATAGTCCCATAACCCCTAAAGAAATAGAAGGGGTTAAAGCAAGCCTCCAAACCAAAAACAAGTACAGGACCAGATGGTTTTAGTGCAGAATTCTACCAGACCTTCAAAGAAGACTTAACACCAATACTTTTCAAACTATCCCACAAAATAGAGACAGAAGGGACACTGCCCAACTCATTCTTCGAAGCCACAATTACGCTAATACCTAAACCACAAAAAGATCCAACAAAGAAAGAGAACTACAGGCTAATTTCTCTTATGAATATCGATGCAAAAATACTAAATAAAATTCTTGCCAACGGAATCTAAAAGCACATCAAAACGATCATTCACCATGGTCAAGTAGGCTTCATCCCAGGGATGCAGGGATGGTTCAATATACAGAAATCCATCAATGTAATCCACTACATAAACAAACTAAAAGAAAAAACCACATGGTCATATCATTAGATGCTGAAAAAGCATTTGACAAAATTCAGCATCCTTTCATGCTAAAAGTCTTGGAAAGAGTAGGAATTCAAGTCCCATACCTAAACATAGTAAAAGCAATCCACAGCAAACCATGGAGAGAAACTTGAAGCAATTCCACTAAAATCAGGGACTAGACAAGGCTGCCCTCTCTCTCCATATCTTTTCAATATAGTACTTGAATTTCTAGCAAGAGCAATTAGACAACATAAGGAAGTCAAAGGGATACAAATTGGAAAGGAAGAAGTCAAACTATCATTATTTGCAGACGATATGACAGTTTACTTAAGCGACCCAAAAAACTCCACCAGAGGACTTCTACAGCTGATATACAACTTCAGCAAAGTGGCTGGTTATAAAATTAACTCAAGCAAATCATAAAAATCCCAGCTCAATTCTTCATAGATATAGAAAGAGCAATTCTCAAATTCATCTGGAGCAACAAAAAACCCAGGATAGCTAAAACTATTCTCAACAATAAAAGGACTTCTGGGGGAATCAAAATCCCTGATATTAAGCAGAACTACAGAGCAATTGTGTTAAAAACTGCATGGTATTGGTACAGCAACAGGCAAGTAGATAAATGGAATAGGATTGAAGACCCAGAAATTTACCCACAGATGTATGGTCACTTGATCTTTGATAAAGGAGCCACACCATCCAGTGGAATAAAGATAGCCTTTTCAACAAATGGTGCTGGTTCAACTGGAGGTCAACATGCAGAAGAATGCGAATTGACCCACTCTTATCTCATTGCACTAAGATCAACTCCAAGTGGATCAAGGACCTTCACATAAAACCAGACACACTGAAACTATTAGAAAAGAAACTTGGGGAGACCCTGGAGGACATGGGCACAGGGGGAAAGTTCCTGAATAGAACACCAATAGCTTATGCACTAAGATCAAGAATTTACAAATGGGACCTCATAAATTTGCAAAGTTTCTGCAAGGCAAAGGACACTGTCAAAAGGACAAAACGGCAACCAACAAAGTGGGAAAAGATCTTCACTAACCCCACATTCGACAGAGGGCTAATATCCAATATATACAAAGAACTCAAGAAGTTAGACCCCAACGAACCAAATAACCCTATCAAAAAATGGGGTACAGAGTTAAAGAATTTTCACCAGAAGAAATTCAGATGGCCGAGAAACACCTTAAGAGATGTTCAACATTAGTCATTAGGGAAATGCAAATCAAAACAACCCTGAGATTCCACCTCACACCAGTCAGAATGGCTAAGATTAAAACCTCAAGAGACAACAAGTACTGGCAGGGATGTGGAGAAAGAGGAACACTCCTCCACTGTTGGTGGGATTGCAAAATGGTAAAACTGCTCTGGAAATCAGTTTGGCGGTTCCTCAGA
The DNA here is from genome assembly GCA_964023405.1 of Apodemus agrarius. Classification (NCBI taxonomy): domain Eukaryota; kingdom Metazoa; phylum Chordata; class Mammalia; order Rodentia; family Muridae; genus Apodemus; species Apodemus agrarius. Next base: position 44,938,933 of record OZ030018.1, read on the forward strand.
AAATTGGGCATGTCACTTCCAGAGGACCCTGGCATACCACTCCTGGGCATACACCCAGAGCATTCCCTTGCATACAATAAAGACACATGCTCCACTATGTTTATATCAGCCTTGTTTATAATAGCTAGAAATTGGAAGGAGCCCAAATGTCCCTCAAAGGAGGAATGGATGCAGAAAATGTGGTATATTTATATAATGGAATACTACTCAGCAATTAAAAATAATGAATTCAAGCAATTTGTAGGTAAATGGATAGACCTGGAAAATATCATCCTGAGTGAGTAACCCAATCACAAAAGAATACACATGAAATGCAATCACTGATAAGTGGATATTAATGAGCCCAGAAACCCTAAATACTCAAGGCACAATTAGCAAGTCAAATGATTCCCAAGAAGAAAGGAGAGGACCCTGGGCCTGTAAAGATTGAATCCAGTTTTGTAGGGAAACCATGGGGGGAGGGGTAATGATTGGGGAATAGTTGGGGGGGAGAGGAATTATGGGACTTATGGTGGGGGGGGAACTGGGAAAGGGGGAAGCCTTTGGAATGTAAACATAGAATATAGAAAATAAAAATTAAAAAAAAGTTAACAGATGCTTATACTAAATATTTCATACTTTTGTAGTCTTTCTGAAGTATGGTTTCACTTGATTATATCTTATACTTTTAATCTCAAAGGTATTATAACTGTTTTAGTGAATAAACATGATTATTTTATTAAAACTTCTAGTGTGTCATTCTTGATGTTATACATGTAAAAGTTTGTAAATTGAAAAAAATAAAATCAATATTTTCTCATGTGTCAAACACTTAGATCCTGAAGTCATTTCATTGTTTCCCTGAAAATATAATTATTTTCCCGTTTTGAATCGACCCAGGCCTGAAGATCAAAAGCTCAAAGCTGGATTTCTCTGTGTAGATGACCTCTGTTAGTAACCGCAACAAAATACAAACAACAACAACAACTACAAAACTCAATCCCCAAAACACCCATTACATCAAAACAAACTTCTTTCACTGTGCCATTTTATCCACAGGAATGTAATAATAATAATAAGTAATAAGCATATTGTGTTTGGAAGGAAGATATTTTTAAAATCTTGCAACCTTCTCAATGATAAAGATCATCAAGGCAAATTTCATTCAAAATAAAGAAGCCATCCTGACACAAGAAACAAATATGTATGAGAAGTTAAAAAAAATAGACACAAATTACAAAAATAATAGCTATCAGATTAGTGATTTGAATATTTAATACATATAAAAATATTGCACATACTACATACATTTACATATAAAGAAATAATAAGACGAAAGTTGTGAGGATAGACAGAATGTTAAAATTTGACTAGAAATTGTAAAATTATCTCAATTTAAGCTTTCAAATTGATAGCTTTTAAATATGATATTGATAGTTTGAAATATGATAGAACTAATAAAACTATTAAAATGAAAGATGCTTATAATATTAAATTTTCTAATATTTAGAGTTAAGACTTCCAATTAAACAAAATAAGAGTTGCAGAATAAAATACCTCTCCAGATGATTATTTCAACAGATACAGAGTTAAAATCAAAGAGAAATTTAGAGTAAGTCTGTCAGATTCTTTATAATAAATCCTGAACTCATTAAGGTCAGAGAATCAGGAAAATGTCATATGTAAGAAGATATATTACATTCCAAAGTTAATATAAGAGATAGAATTTCTGAGATTTAGCACAACTCTGCATCATGGTATGCTACCTTTAGTATGACTTTGTTTCTTTAGTTTTTTTTTTTTTAACTTTTAAACATGTCCCATTTGTTCTTGACTGTATTTTTAAACTGAGCTTGTTGAATATAATTTTACAGTTGCTTATATATTCTCCTGAACAGGTTGTTTTGTGTGTGTAATTTGTATTTTTTATTGTATCTTTATGTCCTTTTCCCCCTTCCTTTCTTCCTCCTGGCTTCGTTTTACATTTGTGACCTCTGTTCCCATTCATTATGGCTACCCGCGCACACACCTGCACTAGAACACCTTTCTAACAAAGCACCGTGGAAGGGTTTCATTTGGAATACAGACCTAACTTCTACAAAAATAAAATAAACCCAATTTAGCAACAAAATGGGGCAAAGACAAAAATGACTTCCATGTTGCTTTAAAATGAGCGACATTAATTCAAAATAGTTGAGAAATGTCGAAATACATTTTTCCATCATGAAATAGCATACCCTCTCTTTCCCTTTATTAAATACTTCCTTGGTGATATATACAATTCTTTCAGGTGCACCTACTCTTAAGAAACCTAACCTAGGTATGGAAAGATGGCTCAGTTGTTAAAAGCTAGGCTCACAACCAAAAATATAAGAAACCTAACCTATATCTTGTAGAATATTAATTGTTTATACGATATTAATAACTGTCCTCAAGAAAATTAATGTTAATTATTCAAAACACAACATGTGTGTGAGTGGTACTTTTCATTTCTGTTTGGGAAAAAATGAGTCAAGTCAGCATAGTGCCTTCATTGAACAAATAAGTATGTGCTTTCATGTTTTCTCTATAATTAACAGATGCAGTGCCTAAATTCAACTAACTAAAAGAATTTTAATTGAATCATCAGCCTGCTGTAAGAATAGAAGGAAATATTCTTTATATTATTTATCTCAATGAATGTTTCACAACTCTGCTACGATGACCAACAATGAAAAGTGTTTTTAGTTTTATATATATATATATATATATATATATATATATATATGTAGTACAAATATATGTATAGTACATATATATTATATATAATATATATGCTGAAACAGAAAGGGTAGCATTGTCAGTCATTTAATAATTTTGCTGGTCAATAATTATTAGCTTATTTAATATTTTGGCTTAATTAATTTTTCGTAAACAAGAATTTTTTCCTTTGAGGATGACATAAAACTTCTATGTAAGATCAAATTCCTGTTAAGGGAATAAGGGGATGTTTGCCTTCAAACATTTGCCCTCAGAGAAGTGTTATTTAATTTGCTAAACATAATAAATACTAAAAATAACAACAACAACAACAACAACAACAACAAAAACCTATCTGAATAGAACTTACTGTTCCGAATGGCAGAAACTGTATTAAATAAACTCAACTCTATAATTATGGTGACAGTGCTCTTATCATGTTCTTATGTGGGAAAAGAACATGATAATTTAAATTAAGAGTCACAAATAGTTATGCAAAAGTTAGATAATTTTGTTTTAAAGATTCATTTAACAGTTTTAACTATTTTCAACACTGAATATGTATAATGTAACTTCCTTTTATTCATTATTTTATTCATTTATATTTCAAATTGTATCCTCCTTCCCCGTTTCCCCATCCCACCCTCCTCCCCTTCTATGAGGGTGTGCCTATTGCATCACCACTGTACAGCTAAGCCATCTCTCTAGCACCTTTTAATCTACTTTTAAAAACAATAGCTATTCTTGTTTTAAAACCTCATTCTGGCACAGTTCTCATAGATGTGATACAGTTCTGGAAATTTGAATACTTCCTTCTGTTGGTAATGCAAGAGATTTGTTAAAACAATACTGTGTTATGTCATTAATATAGAGTGATATTTATTTAGACCTCCATTTCTTACATAATTCCCACACAGGAACCTTATTAAATTATTGAGCATGTCTCCCATGCCTGGTTTGTACACATACTTACTCATATTTATCACTCTTGTTGTTGTTGTTGCTGTTTTTGTTGTTGTTGTTGTTCTTCTCCTCCTCCTCCTCCTCCTCCTCTTCTTTTCTTCTCCTTCTTCTCCTTCTTCTCCTTCTTCTCCTTCTCCTCCTTCTTCTCCTTCTTCTCCTTCTTCTCCTTCTTCTCCTTCTTCTCCTTCTTCTCCTTCTTCTCCTTCTTCTCCTTCTTCTCCTTCTTCTCCTTCTTCTCCTTCTTCTCCTTCTTCTCCTTCTTCTCCTTCTTCTTCTTCTTCTTCTTCTTCTTCTTCTTCTTCTTCTTCTTCTTCTTCTTCTTCTTTTTCTTCTTCTCCTTCTTCTTCTTCTTCTTCTTCTTCTTCTTCTTCTTCTTCTTCTTCTTCTTCTTCTTCTTCTTCTTCTTCTTGACAGTTTTGAGGAAATCGAAATAAATTTTTTTCATGACCTTGGATATGATTATGTGTGTTTTCTTCATGATTAGTATGAGATCATTGATACTAGCAGCAATAGCATGAACTCTGTAAAAGTACAGTCCATAGGAGGGAATATTAGAATTTGTTAAGGATGGTAACATTAAACGTGATTGGTTGATGAAGGGAATGCTTTTTCTATGCAAATCGATATTTTCATCCTGTATAAATAAGTTGCAATTCTTTTGTTTTATTTCTTTTTCAATATTATATTATTTTCTTTGTTTGTTATATTTGAATCATTGCAGAATGGTGGATATTCTCTTTTATTTTATGTTAAACACAGTATTAGCTTTTTAATTTGGTCACAGAAATTGTTTCAATTTGGGTCATGAGTTGATTTTCTTAATTCACATACTATGTTCTTCTAAGCCATTTTCACTATTTTTGAACATTTCATTATTATTATGTGATGCAAGACGGGCCAGACTCACTTTGGATACTATCTACAATAGTTTACAATAATAGTTTCCTCCAAAAGAATCTATTCTCCTGTATTTCAGAATGGCAATTCTACTGGGTTCTGGATGTCTTTGACTATGTACGCTGTAGGCAGAGAAATTAACCATGTGGTGTCTCAGCATTGAATAAACATTTATTCATGCATATCCATTAATATACAGTATATATGTTATACTATCACTTTTATAAGAAATTAATATATTTATGTCCATTATTATATAAACTATTTTATTTGTTGATTGATTTTTAATTGGATATTTTATTTATTTACCTTTCAAATGTTTTCCTCTTTCCTGGTTTCCCTTCTGCAAATCTCCTATCCTATCCTCCCTTACCCTGCTTCTATGAGGTTGCTCCCCTACCCACCTACCCACTCCCACCTCACTGCCCTAGCATTTCTCTACAAGCCTTCACAGGACTAAGGACCTCCCCTCCCATTGATACCAGATAAGGCTTCTTCAGCTCCTTCAGTCCTTTTACTACTCCTGCATTGGTTCCCTATGCTCAGTCTGATGGTTGGCTGGGAGCATCTGCATCTGTATTGATCAGGTTCTGGCAGAGGGAGCCAGCTGTATCAACAAGCACTTCTTGGCATTCTCAACAATGTCTGGGTTTGGTGTTTGCAATCAAGTGAAATAGAAGGTGGGAGGGCCTTGAAAGGAAGGGAAGAGGGGGAAGGGAAAAGGGGGAATAATCAGGTATGGGAGGAGGTGAAGGAGATGTACAGATGGTCAGAGAATTGAACAGAGGTGTGTAGCAATTGGGGTATGGGGAACTGGGGTTAGCGACCAGAAAGTACAAGATGCCAGAAAAGAAAGTGACTCCCAGAAACCAATGGTGATGACATTAGCAGAAATACCTAACAAAAGGGAGAGAGAACCTGTAGAGACCATATCCAGAGGTTAGTCATGGGGCCGCAGTTGAGGACTGGGGCCACCTACCCATCTCCAAAATTGTAACCCAGATTTGCTCCTATCTAAAGGAAATACAGGGACAAAGAGTTGAGCAGAAACTGAAGCAAAGGCCATCCAGAGACTGCCCCACCTGGGGATCCATCTCACATGCAGACATAAATTAATTTAAATACAAATTTGTAATGATATATCTACCTTTAATCAAGTTCCTTATGGTTCATTCTCATTTTCTTTCTATAATCTTTGATTTCAACATAGAAGGCACTACTTTCCACTTATATATGGATCTCAGGATCCAGGTGAGTGTTTTCATAGTGCTTAATTTGTATTGCCACCTTATCATTCAATCCTTATTTCTACTGCTTGCCAATCGTGTTTAAGTCAATTCTTTTGCTTCATATTCTCTTCCATGAATTCATTTTACTAGTCTGTAGATTTAGAGTCCCATTTTGAAGTTTGTCTTACATCCTGTGTTTACATAAATCTTTAAGTCTTTTTAAAAAACGTGTAAACATAAAGATACTTCACTGTGTTCTAAAGGATGAATTATGTTGCTACCACTATGTCATCATGCATGAAGTTTCAATATCTGAAGAAAAATGCTCTGTGCTTCATTGGTATAATATATCATTGTCTGTAAGTTTTTAGCAATGGCATATCTACTTTACTCCTAGTAAGATTTGTCTTTTCCAAAGAGTCATACTAATATGTCTTGCCTTCATTGATCAGCTTCCTCACTTAACAATGTACTATAAGCATTCTTTCTAGATTTATTCCTTTTGGATTATCAGTGAGGCTGTTTTTCTTGCTGAACAGCTTTCCTTTTTTATTGGAATTAGTACTCATAACAGTTATTAATTAAGTAAATACTTTTGGTGGGGACTGCTGAGCTAGATCAGTGTTAGAAAAGCTACCGTGATGGAAAAGTAATCAAGTATAAAAATCAAATACATCCCTGGACTCACATAGTAACAGGAAGGAACTAACTCCTGCAAGGTGACCAATGATCCATTGACTTCCACAAATGTGTTTGATACACACACACACACATACACACACATTATATATAATAGTATATATATATATATATATATATATATATATATATATATATATATGCATATAACTTTCTGAATAGCAACATTGACAATCTGAGTTAGTTTTATAGTGCAGCAATTTTTTGTTTATAATATGTAAACTCATTTTTGAAAAAAAAGATATTGTGTTCTTTGACCTTGCTAAAGTTGATTCAGTGATGGTCAATGAATCAGAAAATGTCTCTTCTCATGAAGTTCTTTGGAAATCATTGTTGGAGACTTATCCACAGGTTTCCATCATATACCTAGTTGGGATTTCTACTGATTTTATCTAGGAATCCCTCTTATTTAGATATAAAACCAAATTTATTTTCTTTAATATCTCTAGAAATATTTGATATTAATAACTAGTTTACTACTTTGTAATTTTTGTGTGAGTGTGGAGTTACATGAGGTTGGGGGATGTCTTAGTCAGGATTTCTAGTCCTGCACAAACATCATGGCCAAGAAGTAAGCTGGGGAGGAAAGGGTTTATTCAGCTTACACTTCCACACAGCTGTTCATCACCAAAGGAAGTCAGGGCTGAAACTCAAGCAGGTCAGGAAACAGGAGCTGATGCAGAGGCCATGGGGGATGTTACTTACAGGATTGCTTCCCATGGTTTGCTCAGCTTATTTTCTTATAGAAACCAAGAATACCAGCACAGGGATGGCACCACTCAAAATGGGCCCTCCCCCCCTTAATCACTAATTGAGAAAATGCCTTACAGCTCGATCTCGTGGAGGCATTTGTTCAACTAAAGATCCTTTTTCTGTGATAACTCCAGCATTTGTCAAGTTGATACAATTGACCTCTTGTCAACTTGACACACAAACACATCATTAAGCCTCAACCCAAACTTTCTTATTCATCCCCACCATCAAAATAACTTTAAAAGTCCTACAGTCTTTACATATTAAAAATTCAATCCCTTTTAAATATCCAATATCTCTTAAAATTCAAAGTCTTTTAAAAGTTCAAACTCTCTTAGCTGTGGGCTCCACTAAAATACCTTCTTCAAGAGGGAAAAATATTAAAGCAGTCACAATCAAATCATCCAATGTCTGGGATCCACTCATGTTCATCTAGGCTCCTCCAAGGGTTTGGGTCTCTTCTTCAGCTCTGTCCTTTGAACCACACGGCTTGTTTTCTAAGCTCCAGCTGTCTGTACTCCATGGCTGTTGCTGTTCTTGGTGGTCATTTCATGGTACTGACATCTCCAAAACACTGCTGTCTTCTGCTATAATTAGACTTCACCAATAGCCTTTCATAGGCTCTCTTCATAGTGCCTCAAATTCCCTGAATGACACCTCAGTCCTGGGCCATTAATTGCAACTGAGTGTGCATCTTCACCAGTGGCCTTCTGTGGCACCTCACAGTGCAGTCTCAGCAGTACTTCATGACCCCTTCATGCCTTCAAAGCCAGTAACACCTAGGTGAATCTTACATATACCAAATCCTGCTACAGGACAAGGTACAATCTTGGCTATCTCTGGAACACTGCCTCTGTGCTCTCAGAAAACACTTCCGAGAAGATTTCACGTCAATGATGTTTGTCTTTTCTTAATCACTGCTAATTTCTTAGCTCCAGCTAACCAGAATCAATAGTCCCAGTAATGCAAAAATTTTCACTTTAGTAGTTCTGGTATCTTGTCAATCACAGCTGATTCTTCAGCCCCAGCTAACCTAAACTACAGAATCTTCACAATCAGAATAGCAATGTCTGTGATAAGAGTCCTTAATTTTCCATGTGAAATTTTACAAGCCAGACCTCCATCTTCTGCACTGTTTTCAGCGTTATTTTCCAAGCTCCTATACAACATCCCACAGAGCTCTTAACATGGAATGGATCTTTTAGCCCAAAGTTCCAAAGTCCTTCCGCAGTCTTCCCCAAAACTTGGTCAGGTTTTCACAGGAATTCCAGACTCCAAGTACCAACTTCCGTATTAGTCAGGGTTCTCACAGAATCACAGTCTCTATATAGTAAGGGGATTTTTTAATGACTTACAGTCTGTAGACAACTCCCCAAGAATGATCGGCAGCAGCTGTGAATGGACGTCCAAGGATCTAGCAGTTGCTCAATCCTACAAAGTAAGCAGACTGAGAAGAATCCTCCTTCTTTCAATGTCCTCTGTTGTAGGATTTTCCATGTTCAATTATATTAAGGCAGTGGAAGGCCTGTGATGGAACAGGAAAAGGGACGTTGAGCTAGGAGTTTGGGGGACAGAGGTCACAGGAGGAGAAGGAAGAGGAACTGGGATGGCTTCAGATATGGACCTGTGTGACATCTACTATCCAAAATAGCTAGGTTTTTATAATATTGGAAATATTAGGATAAAGCTATTATCATTTCAATTGCTCTTGTTATTGTATTGGCTTATTGCAATTTGTGATATTACTGATACATAAATCTGATGGATTAATTAAACTTTAAGAGTTTTGCTTTACTTGGATAATGGAGTGTGAGTCTGCCTATGGTGGAGAGGGGACACAGTTGAGATGCTGTGGAGAGAATAGCTTGGTGGCAGCAAAAAGGGAGCCAAGCTTTAACCACCAGGACATGGTGCTGAGGCCTGGTGGGGCAGAAGAGTTGACCTGATTTTTTTTTTTTTGGTGGTACCATTTTTTATTCAATATGTTCTTCATTTACATTTCAAATGATTTCCTCTTTCCTAGCTCCCCACTCCCTGAAAGTCCCAGAAGCCCTCTTCCCTCCCCCTGTCCCCCAACAACCTCTTCTCAATTCACTGTTCTGGTATTCCCCTACATTACTGCACTGAGCCTTTCCAGAACCAGGGGCCACTCCTTCCTTCTTCTTGGACATCATTTGATATGCGGATTGAATCTTGGCTATTCCAAGTTTCTAAGCTAATATTCGCTTATCAGTGAGTGCATACCATGTGTGTTCTTTTGAGACTGGGTTACCTCACTTAGGATGATGTTCTCCAGCTCCATCCACTTGTCTAAGAATTTCATGAATTAATTGTTTCTAATGGCTGTAGAGTACTCCATTGTATATATATACCATATTTTTTGTATCCATTCCTCCATTGAGGGACATCTGGGTTCTTTCTGGTTTCTGGCTATTATAAATAGGGCTGCTATGAACATAGTAGAGCATGTATCCTTATTACATGCTGGGGAATCCTCTGGATATATGCCCAGGAGTGGTATGGCTGAGTCCTCCGGAAGTGTCATGCCCAGTTTTCTGAGGAACTGCCAGACTGGTTGTACCAGCTTGCAATCCCACCAGCAGTGGAGGAGTGTTCCTCTTTCTGCAGATCCTTGCCAACACCTGCTGTCTCCTGCGTTTTTAATCTTAGCCATTCTGACTGGTGTGAGGTGAAATCTCAGGGTTGTTTTGATTTGAATTTCCCTAATGACTAATGATGTTGAACATTTCTTAAGGTGCTTCTCAGCCATCTAAAGTTCTTCAGGTAAAAATTCTTTTTTAGCTCTGTACCCCATTTTTAATAGAGTTATTTGGTTTTCTGGGGTCTAACTTCTTGAATTCTTTGTATATATTGGATATTAGCCCTCTGTCAGATGTAGAGTTGGTGAAGATCTTTTGCCAATTCGTTGGTTACTGATTTGTCCTTTTGACAGTGTCCTTTGCCTTATAGAAACTTTGAATTTATATGAGATCCCATTTGTCAATTCTTGATCTTAGAGCATAAGCTAATGGTGTTCTGTTCAGGAACTTTCTTCCTGTGCCTATGTCCTCAAGGATCTTCCCCAGCTTCTTTTCTATTAGTTTCAGTGTGTCTGGCTATATGTGGAGTTTTTGATCCATTTAGAGTTGAGCTTAGTACAAGGAGATAAGAATGGATCAAATCGCATTCTTCTGCATGCTGACCTCCAATCGAACTAGCATCCTTTGTTAAAAAGACTATCTTTTTTTCCACTGGATGTTTTCAGATCCTTTGTCGAAGATCAAGTGGCCATAGGTGTGTGGGTTCATTTCTGGGTCCTCAATCCTATTCCATTAATCCACTTGCCTGTCACTGTACCAATACCACACAGTTTTTAATACTTTTGCTTTGTAGTATTGCTTGAGGTCCAGGATGCTGATTCTCCCAGAAGTTCTTTTACTGTTGAGAATAGTTGTAGCTATCCTGGGTTTTTTGTTATTCCAGATGAATTTGTGAATTGCTCTTTCTAACTCTATGAAGAACTGAGTTGGGATTTTGATGGGAATTGTGTTGACTATGTATATTGCTTATCCATGAGCCAATCCATGAGCATGGAAGATTTTTCCACTTTCTGAGTTCTTCTTCCATTTCCTTCTTCAGAAACCTGAAGTTCTTGTCATACAGATCTTTCACTTGTTTGGTTAGAGTCACACCAAGATACTTTATATGTTTTGTGGCTATTATGAAGGGTGTCATTTCCCTAATTTCTTTCTCAGCCTGTTTATCCTTTGAGTATAGGAAGGCTACTGACTTGCTTGTCTTCCAACCAAAAAAAGCACAGGACCACATGATTTTAGTGAAGAATTCTATCAGAACTTCAAAGAATAACAATAACTAACAGCAATACTCTTCAAAGTATTCCACAAAATAGAAACAGAAGAAACACTACCCAACTCATTCTATGAATGACTTTATTCCAAATACACTCAAGTTGACAACCAGGAATAGCCACTACAGGGGCTATCTAATTTAAATTCTGGGAACTTAACTGAGGTCTTTTATAAGAGCAATGCACACCCTTAACTATTAAGCCATCTCTCTTATTCCCCAGTTACAATACGAAACAATTTTTCTTTTTTTAAATATATTCTTCATTTACATTGCTAATGGTAAAAACATTTACTGATCTCCCCCCTCCCCCAAACCCCCAACCCTTCCTCCCAGCCCCCGCCTCCACATATATGTCTCTCCACCTGACACACTCCCCCCTCCACCCCTCAATTTCCCTTTGTTAGGGGCTCTCTTGAGCCTTTACCTGACAAAGGACCATTCCTCCCACTGATGCCCAACAAGGCCTTCCTCTGCCACATTTTTGGCTGGAATTATGTATGTCCCTTGGTTGATGGTTCAGTCCCTGGTAGTCTTGGGGCATCAGGGTAGCCAAAGTCATTGTCCTTCCCATGGGGCTGTAAACACCTTCAGCTCCTCCTGACCACCCTCCAGCTCCTCCATTAGGGACCATATGCCCAGTCCAATAGTTGGTTGCTAGTTTCTGCCTCTGTATTTGTAGGACTCTGACAAGGCCCCTCTGTGAAAAACCATGGCATGCTCCTTTTGGTATAAACTTCTTGTTGTAGTGTCTGTGTTTGGTGACTGTTTATAGGATAAATCCCCAGGTGGGGAAGTCTCTGGGTGGCCTTTACTTCAGTCTCTGCTCCACACACATTGTCTTCCTTATTGCTCCTGTGAGTATTATGTTCCGTTTCTCAGAGGAACCAAAGCACCCTCAATTAAGTCCTCTTTCTTCTTGAGCTTCCTGTGCTGGGTAAAGTATAACTTGTTTATTTTGAGCTTTTGGACTAACATCAGTTTATTACTGAATGCATACCATGTGTGTTCTTTTGTGACTGGGTTACCTCAATCAGGATGTCACTTTCTAGTTCCATCCATTTGCCTAAGATTTTAATGAATTCATTGTTTTAAATAGTTGAATAGTACTCCATTGTGTGTATATACCAGTTTCTGTATCCATTCCTCCATTGACGGACATTTGGGTTCTTTCCAGCTTCTGGCTATTATAAATAAGGCAGCTATGAACATAGTGAAGCATGTGTCCTTATTAAATGTAGGATCACCTTCTGGGTATATGCCCAGGAGTAGTATAGCTGGGTCCTCAGATAGTACTATGTCTAATTTTCTGAGGAATTGCCAAACTGATTTCAAGAGAGGTTTTACAAGCTTGCAATCCTACCAATAATGGAGAAATGTTCTTTTTTCCTCAGCATCTGCTGTCCCGTGAGTTTTTTATCTTAGCCCTTCTGACTTGTATAATGTGGAATCTCAGTGTTGTTTTGATTTGCATTTCCCTGATAACTAAGGATGCTGAACATTTTTTTAGGTGCATTCGAGTTTCTTCAATTGAGTTCCTGTTTAGCTCTGTACCCCATTTTTAATTTACATTGTGTATTAGCTCAGATGTAGGGTTGGTAAAGATCTTTTCCCAATTTGTTGGTTGCCGTTTTGTCCTATTGACCGTGTCCTTTGACTTACAGAAGCTTTGCAGTTTTATGAGGTCCCATTTGTCGATTTTTGTTCTTAGAACATAAGCCATTGATGTTCTGTTCAGTAACTTTTTCCCTGTGCCCATGTGTTCAAGATTTTTCCTCACTTTCTCCTCTATAAGCTTCAGTGTGTCTGGTTTTATGTGTAGATCCTTGATCCACTTGGACTTGAGCTTTGTACAAGGAGATAAGAATGAGTTGATTTGCATTTTTCTGCAGGCAGACCTCCAGGAGTTTCCAGCAGCATTTGTTAAATATGCTGTCTTTTTTCCACTGGATGTTTTTAGCTCCTTTGTCAAATATCAAGTGACCATAGTGTGTGGGTTCTTTTCTGGGTCTTCAATTCTATTCCATTGATCTTCCTGACTGTCTGCATACCAGTACCAAACAGTTGTTATAACTATTGCTCTGTAGTAGAGCTTGAGGTCAGGGATGGTGATTCCCCCAGAAGATCTTTTATGGTGGAGAATAGTTTTGCTCTCTTGGGTTTTTTGTTATTCCAGATGAATTTGAGAATTGTTCTTTCTAGATCTATGAAGAATTGATTTGGGATTTTGATGGGGATTACATTAAATCTGTAGATAGCTTTCAGCAAGATGGCCATTTTTTACTATATTGATCCTGCCAATCCATGAACATGGGAGATCTTTCTGTCTTCTGAGACTTTCTTCAATTACTTTCTTCAGAGGCTTGAAGTTCTTGTCATATAGATCTTTCACTTGCTTCTTTGGGGTCATACCTAGGTATGAAATATTATTTGTGACTATTGTGAAGGGTGTTATTTCCCTAATTTCTTTCTTATATTGTTTATCCTTTGAGTAGAGAAAGGATACTGATTGCTTGAGTTAATTTTATATCCAGCCACTTTGCTGAAGTTGTTTATCAGCTTTCGTAGTTCTCTGGTGGAAGTCTGTGGTCACTTAAGTATATTATTATATCATCTGCAAATAGGGATCGTTTGACTTCTTTCTTTCTAATATGTATACCTTTGACCTCTTTTTGCTGCCTGATTGCTCTGGCTAGGACTTCAAGTACTATATTGACTAGATAGGGAGAGAGAGGGCAGCCTTATCTGGTCCCCGATTTTAGTGGGATTGCTTCAAGTTTCTCTCCATTCAGTTTGATGTTGTCTACTGGTTTGCAGTATATCACTTTCACTATGCTAAGTATGGGCCTTGGATTCCTGATCTCTCCATGACTTTTATCATGAAGGGATGTTGCATTTTGTCAAAAGACTTTTCAGCATCTAATGAAATGACCATGGATTTTTTTCCTTTAGTTTGTTTATGTAGTGGATTATATTGATGGATTTTCTTCTATTGAACTATCCCTGCATCCCTGGGATGAATCCTACCTGATCATGGTGAATTATAGTTTTGATGCATTCTTGGATTCAGTTGGCCAGGATTTTTTCAATATTTTGCATCAATGTTCATGAGGGAGATTGGTTTGAAGTTCTCCTTTCTTGTTTGGCTTTGTTTGGTTTAGGTATAAGCATTATTGTGGCTTCAAAGAATGAGTTGGGTAGGGTTCCTTGAGTTTCTATTTCAGGGAAAGTTTTGAAGACTATCAGTAGTAACTCTTCTTTGAAGATCTAATAGAATTCCCTGCTAAATCCATCTGGTCCTGGGCTTAATTTTTGAAGGGAGAGTATTAATGACTGCTTCTATTTCCTCAGGGCTTATGGGACTGTTTAGATCATTTATCTGATCCTGTTTTAATGTTGGCCTCTGGTATGTATCTAGAAAGTTGTCTATTTCATCTAGGTTTTTAAACTTTGTTGAGTATAAACTCTTGTAGTAAGATCTGATGATTTTTTAAATTTCCACAATTTCTGTTATTATGTCTCCCTTTTCATATCTGATTTTATTAATTTGGATACTGTCCCTGTGCCCTCTGGTTAGGCTGGCTAAGGGTTTATCTATCATCTTGATTTTTTGAAAGAACCAGCTTCCTGTTTTGTTGATTCTTTGTATAGTTCTTTTTGTTTCTGTTTAGTTGATTTCAGCTTCAAGTTTATTTCCTGCTGTCTACTCCTCTTATGGATATTTGCTTCATTTTGTTCTAGAGCTTTCAAGTGCACTGTCAAACTATTAGTGTAAACTCTCTCCATTCTCTTTTTGGAGGCCTTCAGAGCTATGAGTTTTCCTCTTAGCACTGCTTTCATTGTGTCCCATAAATTTTGGTATGATGTGTCTTCATTTTCATTAAATTCTAAAAAGTCTTTAATTTCTTTCTTTGTTTCTTCCTTGACCAAGTTATCATTGAGAAGAACATTGTTCAAATTCTATGTGCATGCATATTTTCCATTGCTTTTGTTTGAGCTAATTGGTACAGCTACAGGCAAGTGGATCAATGGAATAGGATTGAAGACCCAAAAATTAACTCACAGACTTATGGTCACTTGATCTTTGATAAAGGAGCCACAACCACCCAATGGAATAAAGATAGCCTTTTCAACAATTGGTGCTGGTTCAACTGGAGGTCAACATGCAGAAGAATGTGAATTGACCCACTCTTATCTCTTTGCACTAAGATCAACTCCCAGTGGATCAAGGACCTCCACATAAAACCAGACACACTGAAACTATTAGAAAAGAAACTTGGGAAGACCATGGAGCACATAGGCACAGGGGGAAAGTTCCTGAACAGAACACCAAAAGCTTATGCACTAAGATCAAGAATTGACAAATGGGACCTCATAAAATTACAAAGTTTCTGCAAGGCAAAGGACACTGTCAGAAGGACAAAACGGATACCAACAAAGTGGGAAAAGATCTTCACCAACCCCACATCCGACAGAGGGCTAATATCCAATATATACAAAGAACTCAAGAAGTTAGACCGCAAAGAAACAAATAACCCTGTCAAAAAATGGGGCACAGAGCTAAACAAAGAATTTTCACCAGAAGAAATTCAGATGGCCGAGAAACACCTTAAGAGATGTTCAACATCATTAGTCATCAGGGAAATGCAAATCAAAACAACCCTGAGATTCCACCTCACAATAGTCAGAATGGCTAAGATTAAAAACTCAAGAGACAACAAGTGCTGGCGAGGATGTGGAGAAAGAGGAACACTCCTCCACTGTTGGTGGGATTGCAAAATGGTAAAACTGCTCTGGAAATCAGTTTGGCGGTTCCTCAGAAAATTGGGCATGTCACTTCCAGAGGACCCTGGCATACCACTCCTGGGCATATACCCAGAGGATTCCCCTGCATACAATAAAGACACATGCTCCACTATGTTTATATCAGCCTTGTTTATAATAGCTAGAAATTGGAAGGAGCCCAAATGTCCCTCAAAGGAGGAATGGATGCAGAAAATGTGGTATATTTATACAATGGAATACTACTCAGCAATTAAAAATAATGAATTCATGCAATTTGTAGGTAAATGGTTAGACCTGGAAAATATCATCCTGAGTGAGTTAACCCAATCACAAAAGAATACACATGAAATGCAATCACTGATAAGTGGATACTAATGAGCCCAGAAGCCCTAAATACTCAAGGCACAATTAGCAAGTCAAATGATTCCCAAGAAGAAGAAAGGAGAGGACCCTAGGCCTGTAAAGATTGGATCCAGTTTTGTAGAGAAACCGTGGGGGGAGGAAGAATGATTGGGGAATAGTTGGGGGGGAGGAATTATGGGACATATGGTGGGGGGGAACTGGGAAAGGGGAAAGCCTTTGGAATGTAAACATAGAATATAGAAAATAAAAATTAAAAAAAAAAAAGACCAGCCTTAGGCCATGGTGATCTGATAAGATACATGGAATTATTTTAATATTTCTGTATCTGTTGAGGCCTGTTTTTTACCAATTATATGACCAATTTTGTACCATGAGGTGCTGAGAAGAAGGTATATTCTTTTGCTTTAGGGTGGAATGTTCTATAAATATCTGTTAGATCCATTTGGTCCATAACTTCAGTTTGTTTCACTGTATCTCTGTATAGTTTCTGATTCCATGATTTGTCCATTTTTGACAGTGGGGTGTTGAAGTCTCCCACTATTATTGTGTGGGATGCAAAGTGTGCTTTGAGCTTTATTAAAGTTTTTTTAATGAATGTGGGCTCCCTTTTGTTCAGAGCATAAATGTTCAGAATTGAAAGTTCATATTGGTAGACTTTTCTTTGACCAGTATGAAATATCCCTCTTTATCTTTTCTGATACATTTTGGTTAAAAATCAATTTTATCCATTGTAAGAATGGCCACTCCAGTTTGTTTTGAGGACCATTTGCTTGGAAAATTTTTTTCCACCCTTTGATTCTTAAATAGTGACTGTCTTTGTCACTGAGATGGGTTCTTGTATGCAGCAAAACCTTGTGTCCTGTTTATGTATCCAGTCTGTTAGTCTATGTCTTTTTATAGGGGAATTGAGCCCATTGATATTAAGAGATATTAAGGAAAAGTGATTGTTGCTTACTGTTATCTTCTTAGTTAAAGGTGAAACTCTCGTTGTGTATCTATTTTGTATTGGGTTTGTTGAAAGATTACCTTATTGATTTTTCTACGGTGTGGTTTGCTGCCTTGTGTTGGTATTTTCCACCCATTATCCTTTGCAGAGCTGGATTTGTGGAAAGATACTGTGTAAATTCACTTTTGTCATGGAATGTCTTGTTTTCTTCGTCTATGGTAATTGAAAGTTTTGCTGGGTATAGTAGTCTGGGCTGACATTTCTGTTTTCTTAGGGTCTGTATGACATTTGTCCAAGCTCTTCTGGCTTTCATAGTCTATGGTGAGAAGTCTGGTATAATTCTGATAGGTCGCCTTTATATGTTACTTGACCTTTTTCTCTCACTGCTTTTAATATTCTTTCTTTTGTTTAGTGCATTTGGTGTTTTGATTATTAGGTGACAGGAGGAATTTCTGCTCTGGTCCAATCTGTTTGGAGTTCTGTATGCTTCCTGTATGTTCATGAGCATCTCTTTAGGTTAGGGAAGTTTTCTGTAATTTTGTAGAAGATATTTAATGTCCCTTTAAGATGTAAATCCTCGCTTTCTTCTATTCTTATAATCCTTAGGTTTGGTCTTCTCATTGTGTCCTGGATTTCCTGGATGGTTTGGGTTACAAGCTTTTTGCATTTTGTATTTTTTTGACTGTTGAGTAAATGTTTTCTCCAGAATCTTCTGCATCAGAGATTCTTTCTTTTATCTATTGTATTCTGTTGTTGATGCTTGCATCTATGACTCCTGAATTCTTTCCAAGGTTTTCTATCTTCAGAGATGTCTCACTTTGCAATTTCTGTATTGATTCTATTTCCAGTTTTAGATCCTGGATAGTTTTGTTCAATTCCTTCACTTGCTTATTTCTTTTTTCCTGAAATTCTTTAAGGAATATTTGTGTTACCTCTTTAAGGGCTTCGACCTGTTGATCAATGTTCTCTTATGTTTCCTTTAGGGATTTTTGTGATTACTCTTTAAGGGCTTCTGCACATTGACCTATGTTTTCCCATAATCCCCTATGGGATTTTTGTATTACCTCTTTAAGGGCTTCAACCTGTTGACCCATGTTCTCCTGTATTTCTTTTAGAGATTTTTATGTTTCTTCTTTAAGGACTTATACCTTTTGATCCATATTCTCTTGTATTTCCTTAAGGGATTTTTGTGCTTCTATCTGTTGACCCATGTTCTTTTGTATTTCTTTAAGAGTGTTATTTATGTCCTCTTTGAAGGCTTCCATCAGCAATATGAGATGTGGTTTTAAATCTAGCTCTTGCTTTTTTGATGTGACGAAGTATGCAGGATTTTCTGTTGTGGGAGAACTGGGTTCTGATGGTGCCATGTTGCCTTGGTTTCTATTGATAATGATCTTGTGTTTGCCTTTGGCCATCTCCTTATCTCTGCTGTTAGCTGGACTTACTGTCTCTATCTTCTCTGTCTTGCAGGCCTGTGTTTCTGTACTCCTGGGGATTCTCTTTCTGTCCAATGTGCTGCAAACAGCTGATTCTCCAGGAAGTATAAGGTGATGGGGGTCTCCCCTCTGGCAATCTTGGCAAGAGTAGAATGCCGTGTAGCTGCTAACAGATCTTGAATGCCATTGATGCTGGTTCTCAAATGCCCTGCTTCTACCTGTTTGAATGCCCTGTTGTTGTCAGTTCTCAAATGACCTGCTCCTGCTAATTCTCGAATGCCCTTCTACTTTTGGTTCTCTAGAGAGAATCAGGAAGTAGGGCCCTCTCTGTGCCAGATGTTACACAGGTCTACCACATCTGATGGAAAGGGGTGGTGATGGGGGAAGAAGGAGGGGTAGAAGGGATGGAAGGGGAGTGGCGAACTGGAGGTTGCTGGGTAGTGAGTCCCAGAGCAGAGCAGCTCCAGGACTCTTGGTGGTTGGCCGTGAGTGGTGATGGTTATCTAATACCCTGCTCCTGTTGGTTCTCTAGAGAGTATCAGGAAGTGGGGTCCTCTCCATGGCAGATGTGGTGCAGGTCTCGAGACAGTTTTTCTAATCAGTGCCCTTCTTTGCATTTTTTCCTTTTCACAGACATAATAACTATATATCTATTTAGGATATAATGTGATTTTTGCTATACATTATATTGTAGAGTGATGCATTCAAACTAGTTACATATCTGTCACTCATATACCTCTCAACAACAAGTATGAATGATAACTGTGGTTTAGTTATTACTTAAGATTTATTTGATGTATAATATTAATATTTTTAGATGATTCAATCTTATAATAGAGGATATAATACATATATGTATATATTATATATACATATTGTATATATATATACAATGCAGTAGACAGCTAAGGTTAATAATAGTGTCATTTTTGCAGGTTAGATTCTTTAAAACCATTCTCTATTTTTAATTTTAAAACTAATTGAAATATTTGATATTTGATACATTGTCCTTTTTAACACTAAAGATCCTTCCTTATGTCTAATTATTTTTGGTACCTATTATTTACCTTATAGTCTCTCACTAATCTATTATCTACACTTCTTAGCTTCCAGAGATTTCTACTTGGCCATCAGTATGTGTGTAGGAAACACTCTAGCTTTCACAAATGACTGATAACAGGCCATATTTGTCTTTTTGTGAATAGATTAATTAATTTAATGCAATTACATCATCTACCATCCATGTTATTGTAATGTATTGTAGCAACAAGACTTCATGTTTTTTTGACTAATATTAGGCTGTATGTATGTATGTGCATATATATATGTATATATTCATATATATACTCATATTTTAGTCTGTTTCATTTCTTGGCTAGTGTAAATAGTACTGAAGTATTTACAGAGGTATATTTATCTCTTTAATTATAACAGTATTATTAATTTAACATAATTGTATTATTCTCTTTGGGTACATATCTGGAGATAGGGATGCTGAGTCATATGTGAGTTCCACTTTCCATTGTTTTATGTGATGTGTATGCTAATTTGTTTCCACAAATCAACTTTAATATTAATATTTCCCCGATCCACACCAACATTTTTATTATTTGTCTTTTCAATAAAAGACATTTTAATGAGGATGGAATGATACTTTCTTATAGTTTCAATATGTATTTCTCTGATGATGAGTAATTAAGAGTCTCGATTATATGCGTTTTGTCTATGTGTCTGCCTTCTTTGAGATATATCTGCTTATATAATTTGCTATATAAATATTTATTGTCTAGCCTTTGCCTAAGGTTTTGGCATTCCTTATGTGATCTATATATTATTCCCTTCTCAGAGGAGTGATATGTAAATGTAAATGTCCTATCTTCTGGGATGGTCTTTTCCTCTAATCAATGTTCCTTTATTGTAAATAAGCTCATTAGTTTAGTATAATAGCAAGTAACATGTATTTAATTACAGAAAAATGGTTATGAAATTAAGAGGGTGGGTCATTGACATGGGAGGGGCAAAATGTAATAAATGCATGATTCATGTCTATGAGTCTCAAACAAAAAAATTAAGTAAGAGATACAGTTGTGGTAGACTATAATATCATTAAATTTATAATTGTTACTTAACAAAAATGTTAAGTAATAAATATAACCTCAATATGCAAATCCCGAAATAAGTTTATACTTTAAGTTTGTAACTTGCTGTTTTACTGAAATTTTCTATGGTTAGTTACTATAGATTTGGATGCTTTTCTCTATTATATTATCATGTCATCTGAAACCAGATTTATCTTCA